>JAVJIF010024272.1:0-45768 GCA_038442645.1 Agave tequilana
TGATTAGGAAAAGATAGTGTGAAGTATTTGCACAGATATTATGTAAAAGAGGGAAGGTTTAGAGTCAACCTTAGTGCTTGATCACTCCACAAATGTATTTCATGATTAATGTATCCTTTCCAATCTCCGTTATAGCATGGGCTATACCGAGTCGATTCTCAGGGAGAGCTTGCAATGGAAGCGTTACGGTTCATAGTGAAGAAGGAAAACGAAGATTCTTCTTTGTCTGAAAAGAATGAATAAAACATGGAAAAGAAATGAAAGAATCGGTGGATATGTTCATGATGGAAAATGAAAAGAAATCAAAACAAGATTGGCTTTTGGATTAACACTAAAAGAAAAGAATACTTGTAAAAGATTTGAAGATAGAGAAAACCATGACTAGCTAACCTTACTACCTTGCTAAAAACTTACTAAACTCCGTGATGGTGAATGCGTGCCTCATGTTGATTCATCGGCAAAGATTTGTCTTGCGTGTTGGTCTAATTACTTTCCCACTTGAATGACGGGTGATCACTCTTGGACTTGTCTTGTAGACTCATAGATGTCATTGGCCTACAAGATAGACTTTCAATAATGGAATCAAAAGAGCGACACTCAAGGGATGCTAAGGAAGAAGATACAACATTCATTAATTGAAGTAAAGAAGTTGTACAACAAATAGCATATGTTTGGTGATCCATCTCCATGTTCCATCAAGGCACTTGTTCTAAAGACAAGGCTCTAAATGAGGCACACATGAATCATATGGAATTACAACAAGAACTTGCCAAGCAATGAAAGTACCCATCGGAGAAGAGAAAGACCATACAACTTGCAAGATTAAAGATAGAAATCACCCCCTGATTAGTAGTTAGCAAGGTTAGTGGTTAGCTAGTTCATGTTAGAAAAGTTAGCTACTAGCCATAAGAAAAGAAAAGCAAAGCATGAATAAAAGTGCAAGGAAATTAAAGCTACAATTAAAGAAAGCAAGTAATACTAGAAAATGCTCAAGTAGAGAGAAGAGAATGGATTAATCCTTGCTTCACAAGTTGTCACCCCTTGGTTTACACAAGCTTTCTCTCTCTTACAACTCTCTTTTGCAGAATTTCTAGGGAGGAAGAAGAAGATCTAAAGCACTAAAAAATCCTAGAGAAAATCCTACAAAAATACAAAGCTTTATCCTCTAATCTCTCCTCTCTTATTTTCGCTGGTCCTGGGGCTGTATTTATAGGCCTCAGAGAGAAGGCTTCAGAAGACGAGACAGCTGGCAGAATCTGGCACCCAACGGCCCCAGATCTGCCGCGGACGCGCGGCAAAGCGCGACAGTTTCAAGGCCGTTGGGTACCGAATTCTGTTGCGAGTTTGTTACGAAGTTGTTAGCCACGTGGACCTTCTGGAAGAGTGAGCTGGCGCGTAGAATTCTCCAGATCCTAGGCTCAAACTTGGGCTCTCTTTTGGGCTTTGATTTAATCTCCTTTAATTCTTGATAATTAAAGAGATTTTGGGCCTTTTCTCATTTCAGATGTGGACCTGCAAAAATAGAGAGAAGAAGATTAAAAATGACATTTTTATTTACATATGCATGGTATAGATGTGGTAAAATATGCAAAATTGAATATCAATCACACCCCCACACTTATTCTTTTGCTCGTCCCGAGCAAAACAAAGAAAAGAAAAAACTATACTACCATTTTATTACACCACTTTCGTAGGTGACACGATTGCACTGAGCACGTGTAACAAGCCGTTAAACCTCTAGGTTACCCTAGAGGAGGAGTGTTGTCTCCTGAGGGTTTTCAGCGGATTGCACCCACAAAATCCATAAAGAAAGAAAACAAATGTTAGTGTTTTGAAAATTTATTTTGAAAGAGAGACATGTTTTCAAACTATTTTTGCAAAAATAAGTGATCTTAGGTCATAAGTCCACCTATAATTATTTTTTTTCTTAAACTTAGTCTCCATGCATGATCTTGTTTTTAATTAAGGTAAGAATTCAAAATTGGATTGAATACTTTATCTTTCATAAAACCTAGATAGTATGCACATTGTGATAGTGAAGATTTCTGGGATTTCAACTCTAATCATCAAGCCATTTATTTATTATTTTTTTCTTTTTTCTCTTTTTTTTTTTTTTCTTCCCTAGTTTAGGCTTTCTAGTTTACCCTTGTAGCGAGCCTATAACCGATGACTCCCAAACCAGACGGTCTTAGGGCACCAGATGAGAAAACATCCCTCGGTTTAAGTCTCAAGTAAACAAGGCCACAAAACTAAAGGGGATTATTTATTTCCTTTACCACCGTTAGGCGTGAATAATCATGCTTCTTGAGGCACAATTATCCAGCTTAATAAGTGATGTTTTATTATATAATATTTTTCTTTTTTTTTATTTTTATGGCCTTATTGGTTTTTGTTTCCATCCCAAAATGTGTAAGTGTGAAGTGCATACGATCTAAGGCAAAAAATTCAAGATAAAAATATCTCCCCAATTTTTCTTACTTAGCCTATAATTTCAAACAAGATCTATTATTTCAACTAGGTTTAAGATGTCATAATTAAGGCTTTCTTAATTTCTAAAATCATCTTAATTTTCTTAAAAATAGATCAAAACTTTGTCTCTTATTTCAAAAAGTTTTTTTTTAAATTTCTAAAAGAAGAGTAAAAGAAAGAAAATAAAAAACTCTATGTTAGTAAACCCTCCCCCACACTTATCTCATGCATTGTCCTCAATGCCTCATGATATATGTATGCATGAAACAAAAAGAGAGGGAAGGAAAAAATTACCTTAAGGTGTTGGTTCCGGTGGTGGTCTGATTGGTCCACGAAACGTGGCCCAATCAACTTTGCTTTGGGTTTTGAGGAACCCACCAGAAATATCGTGAATATAACCCACTAAAAAGATAAATCCATGAAGGATCTTTATTAAGTATTTAACCCCATCTAATTTCCATTTTCCATAATTAATTTCGGAGTCAAATTTGTTAACCACCTTGTCCCAGAATGAAGTATGAATGATAGAACGGTTGACTTGGACTCAGGAAGGACACGAACTAATACCGACTCAGGAAAAATACTTAAGCCAAGTAAAGGTTCGGGAGTCGAAATTGGTTCAGGAAGTAGGTCCAAATCAAGAGAATGAAGCTCAAGTCCACAATCATTTCCCCATGATGGAATGTGACTATTTAAAATTGGTGATTCAAGTTCAGGAGGGATGGGAATCAAAACTGAATCACAGATGTGAGAATCTAGGTCACATATCTCTTTACTTCTAATATTAAGAAACTCCAGCTCCTCTCCATACAACTCTTCAAAACTTAGGTCAACATTTTCCGTAAGAATTGTACAGTCAGTTAACCGACCCTGCGTTGACTCATCCAGACACATGCTCTCGTCAGCGAATAGGTCTTCAGAAGTAAAGAGATTGTGAGAATCTAGGTCACATTCCTCATTAGTTCAATTCCACAAAAATGAGAACTTGCCAATTTATCAACGGAACTTTCAAAAGTATGGAATTGGTCAAGTTCAATATGATCATCATAAAATATTGGTGATTCAATTTCACAATGAATAGGCACTGGATCCAATACTGACTTGGGAAATGGAGTGAAATCAGGTGAAGACACCGGAGTCATAATTGGATCAGGAAGTAGAATTGAATCATCAAGTGGAAGTTCAGGATCATATTCATGTTCAAGTTCAATTTCAGGAAAAGGAAAACTTGCCAACATGTCAATGGGTTTGAAGTTTGGACAAGTTCAGGTGGTTGTACTGAAATTGAATCTTGATTTTCAAAATGACAAGAGTCTTGGGTCATATCAATAGAGTTTGGCATAACTAAATTGGTCAAAGGTTGATAAGATAGAGTTTCCTCATTCCTATGATGTTAACCAATTGACTCAATTGTTCTTCCAACCTATTGACAGACTCGGCACGTGATTTTTGATATTGTAACAGAGACTCCTGCAAGATGTCCATACTCTTTTCTAGACTTGATTTTTCTCCAAATAGTTGCTCTAGAATGGGAGTATAAGAATCTTGGTTTTGAAAATTTTGTGAATAATGTGAGTCAAAATGTGTGGAGATTGAAGCTTGGACTCACACAAGAGTTCTTTACTCGTTTCCAAGGCAAATGGTTGTTCATAATGAGGAGGTGGAATTGAGCAAGACTCTTGAAGATATTTTAGAGAGGCCAATGTTTTCTGAACGTGTTGCTTGGCCTTTTGTAATTGACTTCTATTCTCTTTTCGAACTCAGATTTTTCTTCAATGGGAGGTTCAGAAAAAGGAGTATAAGAAGCGAAATCGGGGAATGAATATTGTGGATATTGTGGACTAGGTGGATATGGTGGACAAGGAGGTTGAAAATTTGACTCAGGGTACGTGAATCCCCAATGACTCTGTGACGAGTTGAAATTATTTTGGAAATTATAGTCATTAGATGGGGGGTATGGGTTATATTGATTCGGATAAGACCAATCCGGCACACTAGGTTGGTCAAAGTTATGCTATGCCGGGTTGGTAATATCCGAAAATGAAGTCAGTGTGTATATGGATTATTATTAGGATGGAAAGAATTGTGATTATAAGCATATCACACAATGAAATACAAACAAAAGAAACAAACAAATAAACAACAAAAAAGAAAAAATTCTAACCTAAGTTAGGGTAGATTTAGGACCTAGACGACTCCTAACTGATTAGACCGTCCACGGGAGGTTTAGTGTAGACTTTGACCCCAAGCTAATCAGCCAGGTCAGGGCAAGGTTGTTGGGAGGTTTTCCATCAGAGACGTTCCTTAATTAAATAACCACCAACCTTCGGGCTTTCGGCCCTCAATCCCTTTCCTAGACACTGATTTTGCAAGAGTCAAATTCCAACACTTTTCCCCTTAGGATAATCTCCTAAGTGAGTCCGAGATGTCCCTAGGGCAAACGTCTATTTTTTTTTTAAAATTAGGCTTAGGTTAGTGAGTGCTAGAATGGTGGTTTTGGGCTAAGGAAAGGGTAATGAATCCCCCACCTTATCTTATTTATGAGTTAGTGCCCTTAAAATTGGATTGTGCAAGTGTACAAGATATAAACAAACAAGGTTCACTCAAAGCTATAAAAATCAAACAAGGAGTGAGTCCTAGTCAATATGCAATGCGCATGTACCTTGCATCCAGCACTCTTCAACAGTAAAGTAAAAGAATTGAAAAGACACGTGCCTAGAAATGCAAATGTCTAATCAACTTTTAACTTTGCAACCAATTTTTTACTGTTGATTATTAACAGATACAAGGTGAAGCATACACAAATTTAAGTATTGCAGCAGCTGTATTTTGCAGAGCAAGCAACCCTGCAGAAATTTGGTCAGTAGTTCACTCCTCCTTGCCGCGGATCCGCGGCTTTGGCCGTGGAATCGCGGCAATTCAGAGGGCAACTGGTTTCTACTTTCGAGAGCAGAAGCCCAGAGCCACTTATATGTTACTGCAATGCAAATTTTCCTGTTCTCTTCACCTGTAACCTGCAACAGAGAAGAAAATTCGTTTAGTTCTTCACTTTAAATCAAAAACCGTTGCTCTCCCCAGCAACGGCGCCAAAATTTAATTAGGAAAAGATAGTGTGAAGTATTTGCACAGATATTATGTAAAGAGAAGGTTTAGAGTCAACCTTAGTGCTTGATCACTCCACAAATGTATTTCAAATGATTAATGTATCCTTTCCAATCTCCGTTATAGCATGGGCTATACCGAGTCGATTCTCAGGGAGAGCTTGCGATGGAAGCGTTACGGTTCGTAGTGAAGAAGGAAAACGAAGATTCTTCTTTGTCTGAAAAGAATGAATAAAACATGGAAAAAGAAATGAAAGAATCGGTGGATATGTTCATGATGGAAAATGAAAAGAAATCAAAACAAGATTGGCTTTTGGATTAACACTAAAAGAAAAGAAAACTTGTAAAAGATTTGAAGATGGAGAAAACCATGACTAGCTAACCTTACTACCTTGCTAAAAACTTACTAAACTCCGTGATGGTGAATGCGTGCCTCATGTTGATTCATCGGCAAAGATTTGTCTTACGTGTTGGTCTAATTACTTTCCCACTTGAATGACAGGTGATCACTCTTGGACTTGTCTTGTAGACTCATAGATGTCATTGGCCTACAAGATAGACTTTCAATAATGGAATCAAAGAGCGACACTCAAGGGATGCTAAGGAAGAAGATACAACATTCATTATTGAAGTAAAGAAGTTGTACAACAAATAGCATATATTTGGTGATCCATCTCCATGTTCCATTAAGGCACTTGTTCTAAAGACAAGGCTCTAAATGAGGCACACATGAATCATATAGAATTACAACAAGAACTTGCCAAGCAATGAAAGTAACCCATCGGAGAAGAGAAGACCATACAACTTGCAAGATTAAAGATAGCAATCACCTATGAGTTAGTAGTTAGCAAGGTTAGTGGTTAGCTAGTTCATGTTAGAAAAGTTAGCTACTAGCCATAAGAAAAGAAAAGCAAAGCATGAATAAAAGTGCAAGGAAATTAAAGCTACAATTAAAGAAAGCAAGTAATACTAGAAAATGCTCAAGTAGAGAGAAGAGAATGGATTAATCCTTGCTTCACAAGTTGTCACCCCTTGGTTTACACAAGCTTTCTCTCTCTTACAACTCTCTTTGCAGAATTTCTAGGGAGGAAGAAGAAGATCTAAAGCACTAAAAAATCCTAGAGAAAATCCTACAAAAATACAAAGCTTTATCCTCTAATCTCTCCTCTCTTATTTTCACTGGTCCTGGGGCTGTATTTATAGGCCTCAGAGAGAAGGCTTCAGAAGACGAGACAGCTGGCAGAATCTGGCGCCCAACAGCCCCAGATCTGCCGCGGACGCGCGGCAAAGCGCGGCAGTTTCAAGGCCGTTGGGTACCAGAATTCTGTTGCGAGTTTGTTACGAAGTTGTTAGCCACGTGGACCTTCTGGAAGAGTGAGCTGGCGCGTAGAATTCTCCAGATCCTGGGCTCAAACTTGGGCTCTCTTTTGGGCTTTGATTTAATCTCTTTTAATTCTTGATAATTAAAGAGATTTTGGGCCTTTTCTCATTTCAGATGTGGACCTGCAAAAATAGAGAGAAGAAGATTAAAAATTACATTTTTATTTATAATATGCATGGTATAGATGTGGTAAAATATGCAAAATGAATATTAATCAATGATACATGTGGGTCTTGGGACAGATGAGTAATCTTGTGTGTGTGTGTGTGTGTGTGTATATGTATGTATATATATATATATATATATATATATATATATATATATATATATATATATATATATATATATATATATATATATATATATATATTATATATATATATATTATATATATATGGGGTTACTGTACCTCAGCCCGCAGGCTGAGAGAGTTTCTCAGCCGGCAGGACGTGGCTACATCATAGCCACACACCTGTCATAAATTTTGGCGGACAAAAAGATGAAAAATCCCGCCCAATTTAATGTCAGGCACGTCAACAATGCATCTTCCGAAAATACCCTCGGTCACACCTTTTTACCTTATGTAAAAAAGTTGCCTTTCTCAAAAATTTTCATCTCTAAAATTTCACCCGATCATTTTGATCCAATTAGTTCTTTTGTTTCACAATTTGATCCGTTTTTTAAAAAATATTTGCAACACATGGCGCCAAAGAAATCATCCGCCGAAAAAGGTAATAGAAAAAAGATATTTTTCAAAAATTTTTAGGGTTTGGTATTTTAATTGTTATAAATGTTTTCCAGATTTATTTCCATCTGAGTCTTTTTTATTTTTTTTTAAAATCTTTGACCATGTTCGCACATAAGAAAGAGATTTTGAAACTTTAGAGGACAAATAAATTTTTAAATTTAAAAATTTGTAACACAAAGATAAAGGTGTATTTTTTCAAGTTTTTTTTCTTTTCATTCTACTTTTAGTTTCTCGCGGTATTTTCGAAAGAGTGATTTATATGTATGCGACCTTGATAATATTTTTTTAAATCTAATTATTTTTATACACTTTATATCGACCTCGGTCGCTGTTTTCCTTTATGTTTGCAAAAGGGGAAAACTTACAAAAAAAGAGTTTGAGGAGCTAAATTACAAGTATTCTTAAAAAAAGATTACAGTAGATCTCCTCAGAGATTCTGGGAAAATGTGCCGATAGGAGTCTGGTCAGCGCGCGACCACTTTGTCCCTTTGACGATGCGAGCGATAAGATTCCCTTCTCGCCTGGTTCCGGGAATCAGAGAACAGAGGATTGGTAGAACCCTCTTGCTACTTCTCAAAACCGCCTTCTGTGAGGAATTCCTTCTCGCCTGGTTCCGGAGATTCCTTGAGGAAAAGAGGTTGCTAGGGTATCGCCACCCTGAAAGGAGAAGTATTTCTCTTGAAAGGTCTCTGAACTAGAGAACGCACGGTGCGTTATGAAGAAGTCCGATTCTCCTGATCAGCAGAGGATTGATTTGGGAGCAGAAGCCCACTTTGATTGATCGCTGATCTCTGGAAGCCTCCTCCCCTTGTGCCCCTGGCGGGCTATTTATAGGGAGAGCAAGGGTATAGTCGTCCCCTTGAAGATATGGAAACAGATTGAACCGAATCTGTTTGAATCTGGAAAGTAGCCTTGCTGCGAGGCTAGGATAGCTTCTGCGGAGCTAGAAAATGGCAAGTCGGTTGATCTTTCCGATTTGTTTTGATCCTTTCCATATCGTTGGAGGATTTTCTCTGATCCTCTTACTCGTTTCAAGAGAGTCAAGAGATTGCGGCAATCACCTGCCATATTTGAATCCTAATTGGATTTGATCAGATTGGATCCGATCTCATCAGGAGATTTGATTGGTCAAAGGTTGACAACGGAGCTGCCCGCTTTGAAGCTCATAGCGGAGCTAGAGGCAACTCTTGGCGAGGTCCGAAAAGAGGCTTTTCGGCGAAGCTATCAGTTAGCTTCCTGGCGATGCTCTGGATGATGCTAGCCTCTCAAACGAGGCTATCTCCTTGGGCTAATGTAATGCTAAATGCTAGCATCTTAGACCTGCTGAGGTCTGTTTAGAAACAATCCGGGTTCACTGTTCTGCTTGCTGGATCTGTGGAGTCCGAGCTGCTTCCTTGTCCCTTGGAGGTGGGTGGAAACTGGTCTTCAGCTTGTCTGTCCCTTGTCTTTTGTAAATGTCAACAAGTTTAGACATCGTTCGGACCAATGAGAATCTTGTCTTTTTTAAGTGTCATCAAGACCCCCTTCAAAGTTTTCGAGAGTCTGCAATAGCTCAGACTCCGAAACACTTTGAACTGCTGTGATAGTATGTGGAATATGAACGTCGCCATGATGGTTGAGTTCAGCTTCGCCTTCAATCCTGCTTTGGGATGAATTCGCCGAAGAATTGCACTGGTCCGCGAGTAGCTTCGCGTCGGGGTAGCTCCGCATCTGGGCTTCCAAGAAATAAGTTCGCTTTGGAACTCCTGTTTCCTTTTCAAAGCCAACTGCCGTGGGGCGGTTACGAGGAGGATCATTCCTTCTTTCGCGCCAATCGAGGGAGATGTTCTCCGATTTGCACGTTTCCAAGGGAGGATACTCCCTTTCTTCAAGGCGCCATAAGTGCCTTTTATGAGGGAGACGTTTTCTCCCTTTGCACGGTTCCAAGGGGAAACCGTCCCTTCCATCAAGGCGCAATAAATGCCTTGAATGCGCTCGTGCTTCCACGCTTGGGGTGAGAGTGCTCAGGCCATGGGGCCTATAAATAGGACACTTGAGGTCCTCTGAAGAGAAATGTTTTGCCTTCCTTCTCTTCTCTTGGTTGTGAGAGATACTCAGATCTCTGAATTAGTGGGAAAGCCCACTCTGATTGTCTAACCGGCCAAGGACCAGTAAGTCTTGATCGTTCAACGACTTCACCGATTTTAGGGGATTCATCTCCCTTTGACAGCTGCTTCAGGGATTAGCTTCCCTTGATCTTCATCTTGCACTTGGCTGATCTGCAGAGAAGAATTTTGGCATAGCTTCCCAGTGAAGCTATCATTCTGACTTGATCACAGAAAGATCATTGCAAGTTGAGTCCGCTACACAGGCAGAACTTAGGACTTGGTCTCTTCAAAGGTTGAGCCAGTCTTGCCATATTGGTGAATGTTGAGACTGTGTCTGACTTTGCCACAGAGGTGAGGCTAGGACTTGGCGTTTGCTGAGCTAGTCCATTAGTTGCTGTGCAGGCGGAGCTTGTCCTCTGCTGAAGTCGGATTGCTTTGCCGCCCAAGAATCTGACTTAATATCTTTGCGGCTTTTCTGTGCTTGACTGTTAACTTGCTCCAATTTGCCTTGCAGTGAGCTATGTTTGCCAGTCTGGTAACTTGATGGAAGAAACCATGAAATTGCCTTATGCTTCCCCGGTTGAAGCTTTACTTTTAAGCAGGAGGAACAATTCGGGGCAGCGGATGCGCGTCCCAGGGGCTGTTGGCAGCCTCTTATCCGAGATGATTCGTTCTGTGGTGAGGCTGGCCGTCGCCTTTATCGGAGAGGATCCGCTTCAAGATAATGGGCGTCGCCTGTGGGATCGCCAGCATCATTGCCGACTTTCAACTTTAGTGGCCTTTGGGGGCGGTCCACTTCAGGAAAGCGGATATCGCGCCTGTTAGATTACTGGTACCACTGCCAATTCCTATTATACGTGATCTATCGTGTTGGCGGCGATAGGTTTTTATTGCCAGGCTTCAACAAAAATGGCCTAGCAAGATCTGCCATTTTTGTGGAGAAAAATGACCATGTCCTTGCGGCACCACTGATTATGGTCTTATGCAGGAGGAAGGCCCTTCCTGTCCCGTTGGTCTGGCCTGGGAGCAGATAAAACCGCTTGTATGCCTTTTATGCAAATGACCTTGTTAGGCAACTTGGTGTGTTATATAAAACACAACTTTGATGTAATATCAAATGTACCCTTTCTATCAATGAAAGTTCATCTCTTGTTCATTTGATTTTTGCTTGCTTTCATTGGGAGTTCGGCCATTGCTGGGCTGGACTGTTGTGCGGAGCTAAGGACATAGTCTTTCCTTCGAATGATCTTCGCGAGACTGGTGTGTACCGCGAGCAGCACGCTTTTTAGAGGGCTAAGGTAGGCCTCTCGGCGAAGCCCTTGAAGGACTGTGCGAAGTCCGCACTTTTGCACTAGTGCGAAGTTTAACTCTTAGTAGAGTTGAACCGGCGCTTCTCGGGAAGGCGCTTCGGGCGCTGTTTCGAATTAATTCGAAACGGCGGCATGGGCCTTTTTTCGAGGCCTCGTTTCAGGCACTGATTGGCCTATAAAAGCCCGATCGGGCTGAACATGGAAAAGATGTCCTTTTTTTCAGAGAAATTTCTGTCTTTTCCTCTCCTTCTTCCTCCTTTACTTCAGAGTACTTCGAGAACTTTTGCAGTTCTTAATGGCGCCCAAAAGACGAGCAGGTAAGGAAGCAGCGACTTCTGCGACGGAGGGCCTTCCTCCTCCGGTCATCGAGCGACCAGTCACCGGTAAGGAATTTTCCTGTCTGATTGGAGACCGAGGTCTCTTTTCCTTTGGAGCCAGCCATTTGGCTATTTAGGACGATCGAATGGGATCTATCCTCATTAGGGAACTCGTTTCCCTGAACTTCCCTATTTTCCTTGCACCAGGGAAATAAGAACTGAACAGTTCTTCTTTTAGGCTTCCGTAGGAAGCCATTGCTTGGGCAGTCTCCATCCTGTTGAGGAACAGGATATGAGTCTGTTCCTTCAGTCGTGGCCACGAAGGACGACTGTCGACCATGATGTCCTTTTGATGACGTCAGCCCTTAGGGCTATGCCACTTCCTGCTTTAAGCGAAGTTGGCGCTTTGGATATTTTCTGCAAAGATGCAGTCTTATCCATGAAGTGAAGCTTTTTCAAAGCTATCGCCTTGCAGGCCCTGCTTGCTGGGCGAGGCTATGCCTTAGTGAATTTTTATGCTTTCGCATCCACTTGATTGGTGAACTAATCATAGCTCATTTCTATTTTTGCAGTACATTACGCCTCCGGCCTCCAGAACAGTCTGTTCGGTCTAGCCAGTCGAGCAGGCGGAAACATCAGCCTGCAGTTCTATGGGCAGGCTTCATTGTTCAGCGAGCCGAGCTCCCTAGTACGGGATACGCTCATCCAGGACGGTCGTCCGCAAGCCATGCGGAGCATCTTGACTACGGCTCCGCTTGAAGATATCGACCGTCAGGCTTACAGAAAGCCTGACTTCATGTTCGGGGATGCTGTACCTGATCCCGATCGCCAGCTGCAGCCGGTGAGGGCCAGTGGATCTTCCAGTTGGACGGCGAGAGATTCTATCTCCCGTCCACTAAGCGGCATTTTACTTTGTCTTCTTTCGCGAGCGTGACTCAGGCTCGGAAGATGGCGTGGGGCGTGAGCCTAAATGCCGAGTCTGTAAGTGTCGGGAGGATGACATTCCAGTCCGGCTATTCGAGGGCGGGCCATCCTCGTAGCATAATGGGGCTATACCCTGGGAAGGTATCGCGGGACCTTCCAGTAGGAGAGAACCCAGCTGCGGCGCCGACCTTTGGCGCTCAGTTCTGCGAAGTTGATGGGAACTACCCTGCCACCGATTTCAGGACTCCCGGTTGGGTCCACCCTCCTAGGTCGTGGTGGGCGGAGTTGACCAACTATATCCTCACTCATTTTGAGGGGGACTTAGAGAGGTTAAACCTCCATGAGGCCGTCAGGGCGACCTGCTACGGCATTGAGATGAAGGTGGCGTGCTTCTACGCCATCCTTGAGTTGTACTGCCCGGCCTCGGGGACTTTCTTCACCCCGGTTGGTGAGTTGGGCATGGCCCTGCACGAGATGCGGGAGATCTCTGCTTTGCCCTTCGGGTCTCTTCCGTACGAAGAGTACTTTCCCTGTGAGGCGGAGTTGGCTCTCCTGGAGAAGCAAGAGCCTGCTTTGCTTGAGACATATCGGGAATTGATGTGCCACTTGCACATTTGTTCCAGCCACACTGGTGGCAAGGGTAGCTCGAAGAGCTTGAAGAGCTGGGGGAACTACTTGTTCCCGGATATGACTAGTGCGCCTGAGGCAGCTCATTACGGAGTTGCTGAAGAAGACATCTTGGTAAGGATGGAGGTGCATGCTGAAAGGACATCGTCGTGGCAGAAGATGATGGTTCTTTCGGGAAGGGTGATGTTCTTCGGAGCTTTCACCATCAGGCCCGTCGGCCTATGTCTCGCAAGGCGTTGCTGGCCGGCTTCTTAACCATCTGGTTAAAGAAGTGTGTCGTGCCTTCTTCTTCGGGTGACATCGTCCACCCGAATGTGCTGCTGCCTGCCGTCCGCTTGGTCCATGGCCACCGTCTGGGTCTTCTCCCGGCCATGGTGTGTTATATTCAGAGGGGCCTTCGTGCACTGACGGAGGCTTTCTGCAGGCCAATGGCGTCAAGGCGAGGGAAGGGTGCCGTCCTGCCTTGTGACGGACCCAATCCTAGGGTAGGTTTACCATACACCTACTTGATGGCGTGGTTCGCCTTGTACTGCCCCAGTTTGATTGGAGCTGGGGAAGACCCTCCGCAGGGTGTTCAAACGGCGCTTCTCCGTCGCTTTGAAGGCCGTTCGTGGCAGAAAACTTATGTGGCCGAGGCCCGTAAGTTAGTGCGTCGTTATGACGCTTATAGCCTATTCTGTTGTTTTCCTCGCCTGCGGGGTGCAGGATACAACGAGGAATTCCATGATGTGGAGTCAGGTCGGTCTCCCATGAGTCGGGGTGTTTTCGAGTGGCTGGTCTGTATCCGGCCCTCACATTTGCTGTACAGGAGTGGGGATACCTGCTACCTGGAGCCCTACGTCCCGAGCCGGTTTGCCCGCCAATTTGGGTATGACCAATTGTATGTGGGCAACCCCAATCCGGACCTGGCTTTCATAGGGAGCCTCATTGATGGGGCTCGTGCTTGGCGGTTCTTCACCGCGGATGGCACTGGAGCGTGGCTACGCACGCCGCTGAGGGATCCCGGCCTTTGGACGACCCTGTGTTTCTGCCAATGGTATGCAGCTTCGAACTCCACACCTGCTGGGTTTAATGCCAACCGTTCGGGTGTGAAGTTAATTTCTCATCGGATGAGGCAGAAGGCTTCTGATAAGAAGGAGGGCAAACGAGTCCGTGTTCCTGGCATAGAGGAGTTCATTGCTGCAGATGACAGCGAGGCTTCTGATGCGGGGAGCCCTCGCTTTGAGGCAGAGACGAGGGCTGATGCCCATGAAGCCGATACTCGTGGAGCCGGTTCTGGTGTAGTGGGGACAGCTCCCCACGACATGTGGAAGAAGTGGAAGAAGAGGATTCTGATGTCCACTTCAAGAGGAAACGTGGGAGTGGATCCCGTAGGAAGTCATTGGCGAAGAAGCCCCGTCGCCATGCTCCTACAATTGTGGTAGAGGGCGAACCCTCTACTGCGCTTCCTTCTGCTGCTCCATTAGTGGCTGAGCCGTCGGTTGCTGAACCGACTACTGGTAAGATTGGCCCCATCTAATATGCCTTCAGCGCACTTTAAATAACTCATCATTTGCTTTTTGTTGCAGGAGCTGAGGCCGTTGGAGAGCAAGGGGAACACTACGATCCCCTGTTCACCTATAGGGCTGCAGCCAGCTCTTCCGCTCACTCGCAAGAGTCTGGGAGTGGCGCAGCTGATGTCGGTCCTTCGGGTGTTGGGACCTCCAAAGGAAGTCCTGTGGAATCAAGCTCTGTTGAGTGGTCTGCAGGGGACTCGGCGGGCGAGAGCGGGCCGGCCATTTACGTCGAGTCTAGTAAGAACTTTCCGATGGGACCCTTAGATTCTGATGTGGCTGACGAGGTGACATCGGCCTTCGGTATGACTACGATCTCTTGGTCTTCGCCTGTTTGCTGCGTCTCCTTTTTGACCTTGGTTTTGTTGCAGGTATTCGTCCCAAGGTGCATCAGCTTCGAAGGAAGCGGAGGGTCCTCCTAAGAGGTTAGAGGGCGAGTCGAGTGCTTCGACCGCGGCGGATGCTGCTGTGTTGGACGCGCTGTAAGGCGACCTCCCCTCTTATCAGCCCATGACAACTGAGAGGTCGGGGGTGTGGAGACGACAGTCCCACAGATGCCTTTACTCCCGAGTGAGATGCCGGCGAGTATGGAGTTGAGGGTGATCACCAGCCCTGCCTCCCCAACTCAGGTGGTTAAGCCTGTTGCTCCAGAGGTGGTTGCCAGTCCTACCTCCGCGGTGGCTGACGTGCTGGTGTCGTTGAGGACTCCGCCGAGGTCACCTTTGGCTTGTCCTGCTGCCGCCGATGTTCCCGCTTCTTCTTCTGCGGCGGTGTCGATTAGGATGGTAGATCGCTCCGAGGTTGTCTCAAGGGTTGATGAAGCTGAGAATGACTTCATCGGTAATCTGGTCGACAACTTCTATAACAGTTTGGAGCAGACTATCAGTCTAGTCTTGAAGGCTCGCCTGTGCCATTCTCGAAGCTGAAGATGGTCCTCTCCCGTGGCATTGAGTGTATTCGGGACTTTGAGGGGTATCACCAGGCTTCTGCTCTGGAACTCCTGATGGATAACCTTGAGAAGGACGTAGAGGAGTGGCGCCATCTCCATCGTTCCGACCCGGCGTCTTTAGCTGATGAGCGGCTCACACATCTTGTCGCGCAAAGGCGCGAAGCTCGGCTTGCTGCTCAAGAGGCCGCTGAGGCTATCTCCTCTGACTTGAAGTCCTTGGAGATAGAGCAAGTAGAGGTTGAGAGTGCAATTGACGCTTCCACCAGTGCTCTTCTTGATGCCGAAGATAAGATTAGGATGGCCGAGGAGATGATCAGGAAAGCAAATCTCCTCTTCCCAAGGCTACACCGGTGCGTCTTGAAGAGACTGCGCGGCTTGAGCAGCTTAGGGCTCAAAGCGAGGAATTAGCACGGCGGGAGTCGTCACAGAGGGCGACTTTGGCGGAGCTTGAAGCTCGTCTGGCTCAAGCGGTGGATTTCAATGAGGCTGAGCTGAGATCACAGGCGCTGGCCCAGGCTGCTGATGACAGGAGGACGAGGCTAGCTTCGCTCGGAGATCGGATCCGATCTTATCATGTACGCCTATAGGCTCCTCCATGTATCCATCCTTTTGGAATTTAATAATTCTTTCTTTTGTCGTCTTTGTTTGTTTGGATAATGAGGTATGGCTGTCTGTTGGTTCAGAGGTCGCAATGACATAACCGAATGGGACGTCGCCAGTCTCGAGGTCAGCCCTTTGCGGGGCTAGAGTGAAGATACTTGCCTTTTGTAAATGTCAGCAAGTATGAGGCCTGTCTTTTGTAAATGTCAACAGGGCTCGAGATTGAGACTTAGCTGTCTGTTGGTTCAGAGGTCGCAATGACATAACCAATTGAGACGCCACTAAGCTCAATGGTAGATGAAACTTGGCTATCTGCCAGTTCAGAGGTCGCAATGACATAACTGGTTGAGAAGCCACCAAGCTCAAAATAGGTGATACTTGTCTTTTGTAGATGTCAACAAGTATCGAGACCTGTCTTTTGTAAATGTCAACAGGACTCGAGATTGAGACTTAGCTGTCTGTTGGTTCAGAGGTCGCAATGACATAACCAATTGAGACGCCACTAAGCTCAATGGTAGATGAAACTTGGCTATCTGCCAGTTCAGAGGTCGCAATGACATAACTGGTTGAGAAGCCACCAAGCTCAAAATAGGTGATACTTGTCTTTTGTAAATGTCAACAAGTATCGAGACCTGTCTTTTGTAAATATCAACAGGACTCAAGATTGAGACTTAGCTGTCTACTGGTTCAGAGGTCGCAATGACATAACCAATTGAGACGCCACTAAGCTTAATGGTAGATGAAACTTGGCTATCTGCCAGTTCAGAGGTCGCAATGACATAACTGGTTGAGAAGCCACCAAGCTTAAAATAGGTGATACTTGTCTTTTGTAAATGTCAACAAGTATCGAGACCTGTCTTTTATAAATGTCAACAGGACTCGAGATTGAGACTTAGCTGTCTGTTGGTTCAGAGGTCGCAATGACATAACCAATTGAGACGCCACTAAGCTCAATGGTAGATGAAACTTGGCTATCTGCCAGTTCAGAGGTCGCAATGACATAACTGGTTGAGAAGCCACCAAGTTCAAAAGTCGGGTTGGACTTGAAAAGGTCTCGTCTTCTCGGGGAGAAACGAGAAAATCACTGTCATAGGTTTAATGTTAACGTAACAGCGGAATATGTGTAGTCCTACCATTCTATGGATGAGAATTGGTAGGTGATTTTGGAGGTCTCGTTCTCACGAGGAGAAATGAGGGGACTGCTGTCATAGGTTTAATGTTAACGTAACAGCGGAATATGTGGTCTTACCATTCTATGGATGAGAATTGGTAAGTGATTCTGGAGAGGGAATCAAGTGGGAACAGGCCCCTTAGGATTTTTAGCAAACCCTCAGCTGTCAACGGGTTTGATATGCCTTTACCAACTACCGTTTGAGTTGGGCTAGCCATGCTATTCCCCTCAGCATGATGAGTTGTTGAGGACTCATGTTGGGCTTAAAGTCCAACATTTTCCTCTATCCTTAATCGTTAAGGATGTCGGATTATCAGGTTGATGTCTGCTCAACCTCGATTGTCTTTTAGGATAACTGGTGCACGGCCAGGTCCCAGTTGGTTTTCGGCTGTATGACCTCACTTGGAGGAAGAGAAAGGCTCTCTTTGTGCGTGCTTCGGACACGGGATCTCGATCAGAGGTGTAATGTTAACTTGATCGAGAGAAGGATCCTCGATTAAGGATAATACTTCTTTAAGAATTTGCCATTGATCGGCATCATGAGTAGGTCGCCCTCTGCAGTCATAAGGCGGTATGCCCCGTTTGAATAGACTGTTTCTATCACAAACGGTCCTTCCCATTTAGGCTGAAATTTGCCTTTGGTCTTGTGCGTCATAATCATCGGTCGTCTGACAGCTAAGACCAGGTCTCTTTTCTGGAAGACTCTCTGCTTGACCTTCTTATTGAAGGCTTTTGACATCCGAGCCTGATATAGCTCGATGTGTTGCTGAGCTTGGAGCCGCTTCTCGTCTAGGGCTTCGAGCTCTTTAAGACGCAGGCGATCATTGTCTTCTGATGTCATCTTAGTAGTCAAGGCTACCCGCAATGATGGCACCTGGATTTCCAATGGGATGACCGCTTCGCACCCATATACCAGGGAGAAAGGCGTATTGCCTGTCGGTGTCCGAACCGTAGTCCGGTAGGCCCAAAGGCATTCACCGAGCTTTTCGTCCCAATCTCACTTGTTCGAGGAGACAAACTTCTTGAGCAGCTTGATGATTGTCTTATTAAATGCCTCTGCCAAGCCATTGGCGGTAGGATTGTAGGCGGTTGAAGCCACATTCTGAATTCGGTATTTATCGTAGAACCGATAGAATCCTTGGCTTATGAATTGAGGACCATTGTCGTGGATGATTCGCCTGGGGACACCAAATCGATGGATGACATGGTGTTTGATGAAGCTAACCAGATTGGAGGTTTTGACTTCGGCCAACGTATGGCCTCTGCCCATTTTGAGAAGTAATCGGTTATTGCCAGGATAAACCGGTGACCTCTTACCGAAGAGGGACTGATTGGCCCTACAACATCGATTCCCCATGCTTCAAATGGCCATGAAGCAACAGTAGGGTGGAGCAACTCCGAAGGTTGGTGTATGAAGTCTGCATGGACCTGGCACGCCTTACACCTTCGTGCATATTGGGTGGCATCGGCCATCATGGTCGGCCAGTAGTACCCAAGTCTGTGCAGCCTGTCTTTAAGCTTTGGACCCGGCTGGTGAGCTCCGCAAATGCCATCATGTGCTTCTTTAAGCACTTCCTGTGCCTCTGAATGGGAAAGGCAACGGAGGAGGACACCATCATATGAGCGACGGTAGAGTGTCTTCAAAGTGGGATCATAGTAGAAACGGAGCGACCTTCGTCTGATGGACGCCGCTTCTTTGGGATCGTCTGGAAGCAGACCGTGCAGAGCGTAGTCAATGAGAGGGAAGCGCCAATCCCTCGGCTCAAGATCCACGGAGATATTATGGACCTCTTGGATCCTTAGCATATGCTTGGAGCATACGAGATGCCGGGTTGCGACTGTGAGGTGATACTCGGTGTCGGCCGGTAAGGCTAGCGTCGTCGCTAATGCAGCGAGGGCATCCGCCTTGGTATTTTGAGATCGGGACACATGCCCGATGTAGAAGCCTTCAAATAAGCTAGCCAATTTGATGGCTGTATGATAGTAAGGCACCAAGTCCTCATGGCGGACTTCATATTCGCCTTTGACTTGACTGATGACCAGCTTTGAATCGCCGTAAGCTTCGAGGTAGCGTACCCCCATTCCATGGGCAAGCTGAAGACCAATGAGCAGAGCATTATATTCTGCTACATTGTTGGAGCACGATTCTGTCAGAGAAAATGCTCTGGGCAGGACATGATTCTGTGGGGAGATAAACACAACCCCCACTCCGGCAATAATCTTGCCTTTAGGGCCCATTCGCGATGCTCCATCAAAGAACATCTGCCACACTTCCTCTGCTGAGGTTGCATTAGACTCGAAGACTTCATCAGGGATGTCTTCGTGAAGTTTTGAATGCTCCGGAACTGGATGAGCAGCCAAGAATTCCGCAAGGGCTTGGCCTTTGACCGCCTTCTGAGGAATAAAGGTCATGTCGTATTGAGACAGCAGAAGTGCCCATTTAGCCAATCTTGAATTTAGTGACCCTGGCTTCGTCATAAGAAGACGTAAAGGATTCACCCTGGAGATGACATGTATGGTTTGGCCAACCAAATAATGCCGTGTCTTCTGAACGGCAAAGACGAGAGCTAAACACTCTTTCTCAACAGGATTGTAGCGAGATTCCGCTCCTATGAGAGTCCTGCTCAGATAATAAATGGCCTGCTCGTGGCCATTGTCGTCCTTCTGAGCGAGGAGGGCGCCGAGGGAATAGTCCAGAGCTTTTACATAAAGCAAGAATGGTTTCCCTGATGTAGGGGCCACTAAGACCGGAGGGTTTGTGAGATACCTCTTGATGTCTTCATAAGCTTCTTGACAAGCTTGGTCCCATATGAAGGCAGTACCCTTTTTCATGAGCCGGGTGAACGGCTGACAGCGGCCTGAGAGATTTGCAATGAATCTTCTGATGTAGGCCAACCTGCCTTGCAAACCTCTGAGCTCTTTGAGGTTCCTCGGTGGATGCATACTCTGGATGGCTTTGACTTTGTCCGGGTCAGATGGATCCCCTTTGACGTGACAATGAATCCAAGGAATTTGCCGCTGGATACTCCTAAGAAGGATTTTGTCGGGTTCATTTTCAGCTGATGAGCCCGCATTATGTCGAACATCGTTCTTAGGTCACGAAGATGTTCGTCTTTGTTGCGACTTTTGACAGCAATGTCGTCAACATAACACTCTACTGTCTTCCGGAGGTGATCGCGGAAGATCGTGCTCATTGCACGCTGGTAGGTTGCTCCGGCGTTCTTCAGTCCGAAGGGCATCACAGTGTAGCAGTATACCCCCAATGGCGTTCGAAAAGAAGTATGCTTCTCGTCATCAGGATACATCTTGATCTGGTTGTACCCTGAGAAGCCGTCCATGAAAGACATCCTCTCGAACCCGCATGTGTTGTCAATCATGACATCAGTGATGGGCAGTGGAAATTCATCTTTGGGACAGGCCGCATTGAGATCACGGTAGTCGATGCAGATCCGTATTTTGCCATTCTTCTTGAGGACAGGGACTATATTAGCCGCCCAATCTGGATGTTGCTCCTCCCGAATGAAGCTACTTGCAATGAGTTTGTGAACTTCGGCTTCAATAGCTTCCATAATGTTCGGGCGAAACCGACGTTGTTGCTGCTTGACTGGCTTGACGTCGGACTTGATATTCAGCCGGTGCATAGCGACCTGTGGATTGAGTCCGGCATGTCTTCATAGCTCCACGCGAAGACGTCTATATACTCTTTTACGAGCATTATCAATTCCTCCTTTTCTATAAGTGATAGGCTTTCACTTATAAAGATGGGTTTGGGATGATCTTGACTTCTCAGATTGACCTGCGTCACCTTGTCTTCAGTAGGCGGCTCACGCAGTTCGAACCGTTTTTCCCATTGGAGACTTAATTGCTGGGCCCAAGGTTCCTCATCAGCAACCTCTGCGGGTTCCAACTGACTGCTTGAAGTCATGAGGCTTTCGAATATCCCTCCTATGCTGACATCAGAGTCCCATTCGGAGGATGAGGCCGACTGTGATGGGATCGATCCATCGCCTTTGACCTGAACTGTTGTTGATGATGTGGGTGTGACATACCCTAACCCCCTGCGTGTACTATCATAGTAATTTGCAGGCTTCCCTTTCGGGACAAAATTACGCATTAGACTGCGCCTCCCTTTTCCAAAGTTTAGGCCGCCTCCCTGCTTCATGTTGTAACCCATCTTCTTCATAGTATGGCGCGCTGATGGCGCGTAATGAAAGAACTGTGGAGCATCCGACTCTGAGCTTGAGTCTGTAGTTGAGAATCTCCCTGGCCGGGCTCTACCGAAGATTATCGGCGACTGACCTTGTTTGGAAGGAGGGACCACCAGCGTAGCCCCTTCTATGACCTCCATAGATGTACTGGCCGCATTTGGCTTATGTACGGACATGTGCAGAGAGCCATCCATAATGGATTTGATCGACCGCATACTCACAGGATAATCAAAAGAAATATTGTCATTAATTACCCATTCACCTTCTTCATCAGAAGGAGTATTACATTGAGGGTCATTGAGGAAACATGCTGTAATTGGTTCGCCAATCAGAATGGCTGGCATGCCTGTTTCGGATTCTGAATCCGCCTCATTGCCACTTTCATCATCGTCTGGCAATGGCTCTGCAGGCGTTCCGTCGGCCTCTTGATATAGGAGGGCATCGGTAAGTAGTTTTCCACCCCCTTGAAGGGTTGCTTTTCAGCGAAGACAGTTCGTACTGTCACATCATCTTCAACATATTTGAAGCATTGGTGGAGAGTGGAAGGAACGATCCAGTTGGCATGGATCCAGGTCTTCCTAGCAGCAAGTTATATGATGTGTCAGCATCAATGACATAGCACGTCACTTCTGACTTCAAGCTTCCGATTCTGCAGCGGAGCCGAATCTTTCCAAGCGGATGGCTGCTCCCGGCGTTAAAACCGTATATTGTAGTGGTGGTTGTAGACAACCTGTACAGTGGTATGCCGAGGAAGTAGAGGAGCCTTTTGGGGATGATGCTGAGTGCAGACCCCGGATCGACTTGTACTCTTTCAATGCATGTTGAACCGATATATCCGGTATAGTACAGAGGTCGATCATGCTTGTTGTCTTTGAGAAGCATATCTTCCGCCGTGAAGGTAATAGCAGGCATCTTTGACAGTACATGATGGCATTCTGGGCAAGAAGACTGGGCGTCATGATTAGAGACCTCTGGTATGCATGTCAGAAGAGTCTCTGAGTTGGCCAAAGCATCTCTGAGCGCTTCTCGTGTCTCTTTGGAGAGACGCAGGAGCTCGTGTATTGTGATACGAGCCGGATATTGGCTAAGTGGGCCAATATATCAAAGCGGAAGGGCGTGTCTAGCCCTTGGCTTGGCGGTTTCTTCAACACATGGTCGAACCGCACCTCCTTAGACTTTTCTCTCCCTTTGGTCGGGACTGGAGTGGATGTCGGCATTGGTACTGACGTCGTTTGCTGTTGTATCTCGTCAGTAGACTTGTCATACTGCCTTAAGTATGATTTTTCAGACCGGGTGCCCGTCTGTTGAGGCGCATCTGCCTGCGCTGTGCAAGCACGCTTTTCTCCTTCTGAGTCACTGAGGGAAGCCGAAGTAAGGTTGTCATCATCTGGCAGGACAGAGATGACATTGCAGGGCTTGCCCTTTTTGCTGGAGTCCTTCGACGTCCGCTGTACGTCTTGGACGAGGTCAGGGTGTATCCACATAACTTCCCCTGTCTCCAATGTCAAGGGAACGAGACCCTTGTCATTTTTAGCTATGGCTGAAGAATGTTTGATTTCCAACCGCGGTGTGGGGGCTGGATAGGTCCCGTCAGGAACCATGACCTTTTGGGCTGTGCCGAATTCAAGGGCCACCATATTGGCAGTGACTTTCTTCTGCTCCGTCTTCAGTGTGAGGACGCCGGCGTCAATCAGGGCTTGTATCCTGTCCTTGAGGACATAACACTTGTCAGTAGGATGGTGAATCATCCTATGATAGAGGCAGTATTTGGGGTCGTTTGTGCGTCCTATCTCATCAGGACGTCGAGCATCCGGCAGCTTCAGCTTGTTCCCTTTGTGGAGCAGGTGGAATATCGTGACCACCTGATCATCTCTGAAGGAGTACTGTTTTGGAGGAAACTTGGGCTCCTGATTGTTGAAGCCGCTCTTCTTGGCCTTCGACTGCACGTCTCCGGATAACTCTACGGACATAATCTCTTTTCCCTTAGCTTGGGAAGACTGAGGCGGGTCGCCGCGTCCTTTGCTGTTCGTACCCCATTTGCCTCTGGGGGCGGATGGCTAGAACTTTTTAGCCGACTTCTCAGCTATCTCAGCTTGTTCGACCAATTCCTTCCAAGTGTGGGCTTTGATAGCCCCCATGCGAACTTCTACTTGATCCAAGAAGTTGTGCCTGCATGTCTGTAAGAGCATGGGTAACGGCATCCCTGCTGGACACATCAAGGATAAGTTTCTGAACCGCTCAATGTAGTCACGGACAGATTCGCCCTTCTTCTGCACGGTGGAGAGGAGCTTGTCCATGGTCACTTCAGTGTCGTCCTCATAGAAGCGAGAGAGGAACCGAGTTTCTAGGTCAATCCAGGAATTGATAGAACCTGGAGGGAGGCTTCAGAACCAGTCGAATGCCACGCCCTTTAGAGTGCCAATAAACAGCCTAGCCATGATGGCGTCATTGCTTATGACATTACCAGTCTGAGACCGGAAATAGTAGATGTGCTGATTGGGCGAGCTCTTACCATCATACGTATGCAACGTTGGTGGTTTGAACTTTGACGGATATGGCACCGAATCCCATTCCAGTGGGTAAGGACGGACTACCCCCACTTTCTTCAATTCATCCTTCTGAGCCAGGGATGAAATTTGAGCTTGAAGGCCTTTAAGGACTTCGGCATCCAGGGAAGGGCTTCCCTTAGATCTCTCCGTCTTGGGCGGATCATTGCTGAGATGTCCCTCCTCGTCATGATTACTCCCGGTATCATCATTCCGGTTGCTGAGGAGCTGAGCGAGCATCTGTTGAACATTGTCCAGGGTCTCTTTCTGAGTTCTAGAGGTCTGCTCCTGAGCTTCCAAACGCCGACGAAGGTCGTCATTGGCGTTATCGGTCATATTGACCGATGCTTTGTCCGTCTGTATAGAACTGACTGTTGCTGAAGAAGCATACCCGCTGTCTTCATCTTCTCCATCAGATGATTGGGGTGATCGCCTGGGTGATGGCGGGATCAGGGCCGTCGAGAAAGAAGGTTGCTCGTAATTGTAGGGTATTGCCACCCTGGATCTGGTGTTTCGGAAAACACCTTCTTCTTGTACCAAGACCTCGCCTAGGCCAGGATTATAATCTGGATCTGGAGAACTGTAAGGGGGACCATCAGATGTCTGACTCCCCTTGCGTCGCTCTCGGCCTCTTCCGGTCATATTGACGGAGGCGGAGATTGGATCTGGTGGGGCGCCCCTTCCGCGATGCCTCGTAGGAGCATGTGCGGACAACCGATCAAACACCGATTGCCGGTGCGGAGATACAGCCATGGTTGGATGTAGCCGGCAGTGGGTTGAATGGATTGTCACAAGTCGGCATCCTCTTTGACAACAGGGGAAAGTAATTCGGAGGGGCTCCGGCTTCCGCTTGCTTACCAGGAATTCTCGTAGGTCAGGCCCAACAGAGCCTGGATAACTTCGCAGAGAAGCTTTTTCGAAGTGTACATGGGACGATACTCCGTTCTTCTTATCCCTGCAAAAGGGATTAGCACTGAATAGTGCTTCAGATCTAGATTCGCCAGCAGGTGCGAACCTAGTGCTTGATGAACTAGAGAGCGGAGCACGCCGAGGTGCTTTATCCGCTATTCCGCCGCGAAGGGGATTAGCCTTAGATGACTCTTTGGCCTTAGCCTCGCGGCCTTGGATCCAATGAGTATGCTTTGGTATGGTGGCCCCGTTTGTGAAAGCGAGGCTGTCAGAAGGCTTTGCTGCCTTTGATTTGAGCGACGGTATGATCGCCGTCGGGACTTCATGATTGGCAGCATCGTTAGGGTAGATAGGCATCTTACCCTTTTCTTCGCGGGAGAGGCGCAGTTTCGGCGTGACTACACCGGAAACCTCGGTTGGAGACTTGTGCTTGGGCTTCCATATCTGCCTTGACGGAAGATGCTTAGGTTCACGAGGAACTTGAATAGCCACACGCGGGGCTGTGGGGTGTTGGCAAAATTCTACCTCTGGTTTCTGATTTGAAACCTTGGTCGTGAAGACCTTCCTGTGCTTCCGTGCTCGAAGCGTCAGGTCACCCCCAGAGAGGACTTCTTCAAATCTTCCTTGGTCGATCTGGATGACCAAGTTCTCAAGAGTGCAGGGCTCGGTCTGCGGGCATGCTTCCTTGTTGCGCCAGAGCACCGCAGCAGGTTTGCAGGGAACCTTTTCAGTCTCCGCAGAGACTTTCCTTGAAGATTTAGCCAGAGAAGCTCTGGCTGCACCGACTTTGTTGAATTCAGAGATAGACCCGAAGGTCTGATCGTCGCATTGCGACACTTGATTCTAAGCAGAGGAGAATACTTTCCCCAGCGGAGTAGCCATCTTGTTTTCCTTTATGTTTGCAAAAGGGGAAAACTTACAAAAAAAAGAGTTTGAGGAGCTAAATTACAAGTATTCTTAAAAAAAGATTACAAGTAGATCTCCTCAGAGATTCTGGAAAATGTGCCGATAGGAGTCTGGTCAGCGCGCGACCACTTTGTCCCTTTGACGATGCGAGCGATAAGATTCCCTTCTCGCCTGGTTCCGGGAATCAGAGAACAGAGGATTGGTAGAACCCTCTTGCTACTTCTCAAAACCGCCTTCTGTGAGGAATTCCTTCTCGCCTGGTTCCGGAGATTCCTTGAGGAAAAGAGGTTGCTAGGGTATCGCCACCCTGAAAGGAGAAGTATTTCTCTTGAAAGGTCTCTGAACTAGAGAACGCACGGTGCGTTATGAAGAAGTCCGATTCTCCTGATCAGCAGAGGATTGATTTGGGAGCAGAAGCCCACTTTGATTGATCGCCGATCTCTGGAAGCCTCCTCCCCTTGTGCCCCTGGCGGGCTATTTATAGGGAGAGCAAGGTATAGTCGTCCCCTTGAAGATATGAAAACAGATTGAACCGAATCTGTTTGAATCTGGAAAGTAGCCTTGCTGCGAGGCTAGGATAGCTTCTGCGGAGCTAGAAAATGGCAAGTCGGTTGATCTTTCCGATTTGTTTTGATCCTTTTCATATCGTTGGAGGATTTTCTCTGATCCTCTTACTCGTTTTAAGAGAGTCAAGAGATTGCGACAATCACCTGCCATATTTGAATCCTAATTGGATTTGATCAGATTGGATCCGATCTCATCAGGAGATTTGATTGGTCAAAGGTTGACAACGGAGCTGCCCGCTTTGAAGCTCATAGCGGAGCTAGAGGCAACTCTTGGCGAGGTCCGAAAAGAGGCTTTTCGGCGAAGCTATCAGTTAGCTTCCTGGCGATGCTCTGGATGATGCTAGCCTCTTAACGAGGCTATCTCCTTGGGCTAATGTAATGCTAAATGCTAGCATCTTAGACCTGCTGAGGTCTGTTTAGAAACAATCTGGGTTCACTGTTCTGCTTGCTGGATCAGTGGAGTCCGAGCTGCTTCCTTGTCCCTTGGAGGTGGGTGAAACTGGTCTTCAGCTTGTCTGTCCCTTATCTTTTGTAAATGTCACAAGTTTAGACATCGTTCGGACCAATGAGAATCTTGTCTTTTTTAAGTGTCAACAGTCGCAGTTGTTAAAATTTTGTTTTCAAATCTGTGTGTCTCAGGATTTTTTTTTTTGGACTTTTCAAATTTGACGAATGCGACGCTGGTCGCAGTATATGAAACTTCCTTTTTTTTAACATACTGAAGACATCGGGTCGCAGTTGTTTCAATATTTATGTAGTGTTTTGTGACCATGGTCGCAGTGTATTTAACGTCATTTGTTTCATCAATCCTGGGTCGCAGTTGTTTATTTTTGCACTGTAGACTTATGCGACCTTCGTCGCCGTGTATACCCTGGTCGCATTTCTTTATGTTTGCACTGTAGATAACTGCGACCTTGGTCGCAGTGTCGACCAGAATCGCTGTAACAGTTTGTGTTCGCACTGTAGTCTTATGCGACCTGGGTCGCAGTGTAGACCAGGGTCGCAGTAGTTTGTATTTGCACTGTAGATGACTGCGACCTTGGTCGCAGTGTCGACCCGGGTCGCATAGATTATGTTTGCACTGTAGATGACTGCGACCTTGGTCGCAGTTTATTAAAAATAATATGCTTTTTACTCACTTATAATTTATAAATAATCATTGGTCTAAACTTTTTTATTTTCTTCATCTATAGGTAAACAACAGATTAAAGTTCGTCCACTGAGATCAAGCCTAAAACCTATGTGCGAGTTTATCAAGAAATTTAAAAAGTACATTCAGGCAGATTTCGTAGAGCGATCAAGAATACCCCATTTGGCCCAATCTTCATGGCCTTCTATAATGAGGAATTTGGGGGGAAAAGGCTCTAAAATCAAACGTTGCGGTACTGAGGATTTTAGACAAGTATGATAGGGATACAAGGACCTTTAGAATTGGGGGCAAACAAATTGAATTAACAGTGGAGGATGTTGCCCTCACTTTTGGCCTACCTATCAGTGGGGCAGATTTTGTTATGAATAAGACATGTACGATGAAAGACAGAGGGTTATAAAACATTATTTTCCCGATATAAAGAAGATCACAAAAGTATCTATTGAAGAGGCTTTGGACGATCTTCTGGTCAAGAAAAGGATGAGGGTGAATTAGATGTGACACAGGATGAATAGCTTGAGCAGCAAGTGACTTTAAATGAAATTATAAGAGACATACAAAGATTTGCAGCTCAAGACTTTACCACATTAATCATCCTATACATGTTGGCCACTCTTTTCTTCTCTGGCAGTAAATGCACGGTGCCGTGGTACATTGTGGAACAGATTGCCAATATGCAGCTGATGAGGACAATATGCTGGGCTAAATCTGTTTGGCAATTCCTGATTGAGTTAATGGTCAGGTACACCACGTACGAGCTGCAAGGATGCTCCGTGCAAATTATTGTACGTACAAATCTCATATTTGGCCAACATTGTATGAAATTTTACCCAAAAAATTATGAATATTTGTGTAAACTAATTTAATTTTTTATTTTTGCAGTATTGGCTATGTGAGAGGGCTCCTATTTTTGAGTCGAGGTCTGATTTGGAGGACATAACCCCACGCGCAGTAAGATGGGACCTCCAAAATATTAGCAGATCTCTACTTGAAGTTAATCTAAATGAGATTGACAGGAATATTGTAGTTAGACTTCTTTTTATGTGCAGTACAAATAAAATGCGACCATAGTCGCAGTATTGAGCTGCACTTTTTGCAATCGTTTTGTGCCTGACAAACAATGTGCGACCATGGTCGCATTCTCCTGAAAATTCCTTTTACATGAAATGCGACCATGGTCGCAGTGTTGAGCTGAATGTCTTGGCAGATAAATTTGTGCAGGACAAACATACTGCGACCATGGTCGCATTCTTATCATAAATACTGAATAAATAAACTGCGATCATGGTCGCAGTATAAATATTTTATTGTTTTATTTTAAACTTACCTTTTTCTGTTTATTTTCAGATTTTGACTCGAATGGCCAACATCTCTAATGCTGAAAAAAATATGGTTGGCCTTCCTGTTGAAGGGGAAGAGGAGTAGGAAGAAGAAGAAGCAGAAGATGAAGAAGAAAATGAGAAGAAGAAGAAGAAGAAGAAGGCCATACATATAATGAAGCTGACATCCCGGCGGAAAATGAGCCAGAAGCGGCTGAAACGAGTGAGCAAGAACCATCTTTTACAGGTTATTTGCCACCACCACGGGATGATCAAGCTGAAAAGATAAAAGAGTTGAGGTCTTAAAATTAGCACTTGAGAGAATATGTTTCTCAGCTTGAAAAAAAAATAGAAAAAATGGAGACTGACAGCAGACTCAAGGCTGAATTAAAATAAAAAGGAGAGAAAAAAGAGAGAAGAAAAAACTAAAAAGGCAGCAGACGAAATTAAAAGTGAAGAAAAAGAAGAACATGAGCTGCTGAGAGCAGCCGCTGCTGCGAAGAAGGAAAGGAGAAGAAGAGGGAAATGAGGAGCATGAGAGAAGAAGATTGGAAGAAGAGAAGGAAAGGAGGAGAGGAGGAGAGAACTGGAGGAGAAGGAGAAGGAAAAGAGGAGAATGGAAGGGAGAATGAAGGAGAATGAGGGAAGAAGAGGAGAAGGAGAAGAAGAGGAGGAAAAGGAGGAGCAGGAAAAGGAGGGAGGAGGAAGAGGAGGGGCAGGAGAGGAGGAGGAGGGAGAGGAGGAGAATGAGAAGAGAAGGAGAGACGAGCAGAGGAGGAGGGAAGAGGAGGATCAGAAGAAGAGGAGCATCGAAAAGGAGAAGAAGGAGAAGAAAAGACGAGGAAGAAGAGGGGGGCAGGAAAGGAGAAGCAGAGGAAGTTGTTGGAGGATTAAAGAAGAAGCGGGAGAAAAAGAGGAATGTGGGGGAAGAGCAAATTAGAAGGAAGGGTGAAGAGGAAAAGGAGCACAAAAGAATGACAGAGCGGATGGAGAAGCAGGCTGAAGAGGAGAAGAAGAAAAAAATTGGAAGAGGATGAAATCATGGCTTCTGAATCTATTTTAAATTTTTCTGGGAAGATATGCCAACTTTTTCTTTGAATATAACTCAAATGATTAAAGAAAGCCAAAGAGATATAGCTTCTGAAGAAAAAATCAAGAACATACTCCGCCTCAGAAGCAATCCTTAAAAGAAACTGTTTTGGAATACTCTAAAGGAACGATAGAAAGGGGAGTCAAAGCACGCAAGCGCGCTGAAAGAGATCGCGATGACTCCGACTTCATTTATCCAAAACAGAAGAAGAAATAAATGAACATCCTCTTCTACAGCCTGCGGCTGTGAGTTCTGCCGCTGGTTTCGGCGACAAAGAGATTTCCTCCACTGAGCCAAAATCGAGAGAATTGACCGAAACCACGGCATACAGAATTCTGCAGCCCCATCAACAAGCTCTTATAAAAAATTTCTTTAACAAGTCCTTCTCTGAGTAAGTTAATTAATTTTATTATAATTCATATCAAAAAATTGTTATACCTTTATATAAGAACAATTTAATTACTAACTTTGTTTTGAATATCTTGCAGTTCTACTGCGTATCAGGATACCGACAACGGAATCATGATTACAAGGAATGACATTGAGGACCTGATGTTCAGTAGAGACTTAGATGCGAATATAATTCATTTCTACATAGATGCGAATATAATTCATTTCTACATACTATTGCGTACTGATGTTAGAAACAAACATGCGTTCAGTAATTGTATTGCGACCAAAGTCGCAGTAATGACCTGTTTGAGTTACAGCGTTTCCTTATAGGCGATACTTTAATCGAGACAGCGATCATGGTCGCAGTTACTTAATCGTTTATCAGTTCCTAATGCGACTATGGTCGCAATAATGAACTGTTTTTGGAGTTCAAAGTAATTTAAAGTTAGAGTGTATTAACTTTTAAACTGTTTTGGATAACTGAACAGTCACCTAGGAAGTATACAATTTTTGGGAAAAGGTAGAAAATAAATTTAGGAGATATTCACGTGGTTCGAGAGCTTAAACCTTTGGAATACCGGGATTAGAAATATATAAAGGGTCATCAGGACAGGATTATAAACATACTAAATTGTTTTTGCTGAAACTCGTTACTCTCACTGTTCGGAATTAGATTCCAAAAATGTCTTCTCCACAGTCTTCACCGGAAAGAAGCCAATCATCTAATGATGATTGGATGTATAGTTCTGAAGATATGCCTCGCTACGGGTCAGAGGATGAGTTGATACAGACGACCCGTTCTGGAGAGTTCATTGATGAACCAAATACATCAATGAAGAGGAAGAAAGCGAAGAGGAGATTGTCGCCGAAGAGGTGGAAGGGACGAAAAACGATATGGAAGACGAAAGCAGTCATACACTTGACGACGAATCTGATTATGATGGTGATGACGAGGATTAGAAGTTTAAAATTTGTATTTTATTTTTTTTCAATATGTATAACTCTGTTTTCTAAGGTTAATTGTGTGAATTACAGTTTTTACTACTATGTCTTGGTTGAAATGTTGTACATTGTTACAACCTTCATTTTAATATTTTACTAATAGTCTTTATTGATGTTTACGCTAAACGAATATACTGCGACCAACGACGCAGTTAATAATTATATTATTTCACATGTATATAAAATTTTAAAATGAAGGTTGCGACTTTGGTCGCAGTTGCTGGCCGCAGTCTTAATAAAACACACTGCGACTTTGGTCGCAGTTGATGGTCTTTAGATTTAATCAACAACAACAATGCGACTTTGGTCGCTATGCGTGTTAATATAAAGGAAACACCTACCTAACGTACTGCGACCTAAGTTGCAGTCATTGTACTGCGACCCTAGATTGCAGTTGCTGGCCCTCTTTATCAATAACAACATTGCGACCTTGGTCGCAATTAACCATGTACACTGCGACCAAAGTTTCTGTCTACATTATATACACAAAAAGTAAACTATATAGGAGAATTTTGTAGCAGTAAAACTTTAAAGTACAACTACTTACAAAAATAATACAGTAGAAATCAAAGAATGATAATATATCTGATTATAATGTCACGCCAGTGGCAGACTGCGACATGAATCTCTCTACACTGTGCGACCCTGGTCGCACTTCATGAAAAATTGAAGTCTTTGTTCCTTCAAGATGGAGGCAACCAAAACCTACTTCTTCTGCCATTAAAAAGGAAATAGTAAGAATTTTAAAGATACATCATTATAAAAAAATGATTGACAGGTTTAATGTAATACCAGTAACGGACAACCAGTCCTGTAATGACCCAGCTCTTGGCAGTTACCACATCTTCGATGCTTAACTTTCTTCTGATATATAGAATCTTCAAAATCAGACTTAAGCCTGGATGCAGCTGTAGGCCTCCTCTTAGCTGGTACAGAACCAATTGGATCACGTAATTCAATTCTTCACCATCTCGCAATATGACAACAGAACCACTGGAACCAACTGTAGTTTTAGGCTGTGATGAATGATCATTTCCTGACATGGCTCTGTATTCTCTAGTGGTTTCTTGGGCAAAATTTTTCAAAACTGCCTCCAAATTTGAAAGATGGATATCAGAATCAGCGACCATGTCAAGAATTGCATTAAATTTTGAACGAATTGTCCACAATCTAGCCGTCCGTGGAGTGCCTTGACTGGGAAAAGGCTTCATGCCATTTTCAATTGCAACGTTTTTATAACGAGCATCCAACCTCCATCTCTGAAGTATATATGATTCGGTATATGTGTAACGTGATTGCGCCACAAGATACACAGAATATGTCTACATAGGATACCGTCTGTTTCAAATAACGAGCAACTACAAGAAACATGAAGTTCCTCACGCTTATCATAACTGACATTTTCCCAGCTGTCTTTTGATTCTGAAAAACTACCAACCAAATATGTTGATCCAGGTTTGTCATGTTCCACCTCTTCTGAAAACAGTGTCATTACAACTGCCCGTTCTTTTGGAACAACTGAAAAATCTTCGGTGTATACAACTTCAAAACCTGTATCTCACAGGATTCGATGTACAATTGGGCACAGAATTCAATCCTTGAAAATCTTGAAGAGATTCAGATGTACGACGGGCAGCAACAGCTTTATCATATTGGTGAACAAATTCCACTAGTTTCGTGTATGCGTTAACAAAACCATCAAAGAAGGAATTAATACTCTCGGACCTCTGACTGGTTGTCATTTCAGCACAGAAAACATCCTTGAGATATGCATTAACCAGTGTCCACGAAGCCTGTACATCTTCATCAACCAACTGTCATCTTCTTCTTCTAACTGATATTTTTCATTCATCAGACGCCATCGTTCCTCACAAGTGCTTATATCACGGGAGGTGTACCAAGCATGGAAATCGGAGACCATATCTTCTCCATACTTGTTTGTCATTGGAATTTGTTGCTTGGCAATATGTTTCCGCACATGCCAGAAACAGTAACGGTGCGAGAAGTTGGGAAAACAATCTTGATGGCGTCACCAATCTGCGCATCCTGATCAGTAATAATCAGCTTCGGTTCAACTCCATGCATGCACTTGAGACATTTTTGGAATAGCCAAACAAAAGTATCCCTCTGCTCATCAGCAAGCAATGCACAGCCGAACAAAATTGACTGCCGGTGATGATTTACTCCAGTGAATGGAGCAAATGGCAAGCTCAAGTGATTAGTTCTGTATGTGTGTGTCAAAAACGATCACATCACAGAACCTCAGATACGAGGAAATAACTCTTCCATCAGCCCAAAAATGCTTCTAAGTGTGCCCGCGTTATCGACTTCACTTGAAAAGAAGAATTCTGGATCGGTCTCGGCTTTTCTCTTGAAAATATTTGATAATAGCAATAAACTCATGACCGCAGTTATTTCTACGTTGACGAGTAAAATCAATAACTTGTTGCGGGCTCACTTCTTCACAGCCTTCTCCCTGGCTCATTGCATTCACAACGCGGGAAATATTTGAAGGCCGCATTCCCATATCAACCAGATTGCTCATAATGCTTCTGCTAATCTTTAAACGATGAGTCTGGTGAGAGTAATGGTGATGTACCTTATCCGGGCTTGACAATTCATGTGAATGAGTATCAACAAATTTTGTGATAACCCAATATCTTCTGTCAAAAAATAAACGAAGACGGACATGCATCTCAGCAGGACAAGCTACTCTAGTGTCAATTCGACGATGCACTGTAAGCCCCTCTTGTCTTTTGTCACACAACTTTTTCACACCTTCTTTGTTGCAGCAAAATTTTCTGCAAATAATCTCATAAGGAGGCTTCCGTGACTTATCTGTACCTTTTCTTCTCACGCTAAAACCTCTATTCCTTGCAAAAGAATTGTAGAAATTGTATGCTTCCATATCCGACAAGAACTGTTTCCTTATAAACTTATCTGAGCTTCCAGACATTTCTCCATGTGCATTCATATCCTAAAAAAACAATTACACGAATTACATGAATATAAATATTTTTAGATATCACACGTCTAAAATATAAGTTATATAACTGCGAACAAGGTCGCATAAGAGATGAAATCTATATTACTTCTTATTAAATATTGCGACCAAAGTCGCAGTCATCCGTATGATAAGAAATCTATATTACTTCTTACTAATGACTGCGACCTAAGTCGCAATCATCCGCCGAAGAAATCTATTTTATTCTTACTAAAGACTGCGAACTAAGTCGCAGTCAAAAAAAAAAATATTTCACATACGAGATGGAATCTATATTACTCCTTATTAAACACTGCGATCTAAGTCGCAGTTATCCGTATGAGAAGAAATCTATATTACTCCTTAATACAGACTGCGACCTAAGTCGCAGTTATCCGTATGTTAAGAAATCTATATTACTCCTTACTAAAGACTGCGACCTAAGACGCATACCAAAAAAAAAAATTTCACAGCCGGAGATTATTTTCAAATAAGATTGCAACGAATATTAAAACGGTCGCATTTCTGAAACTTAAAACATGTGTTATAGGTCGCAGTACAACATAGACTAAAGAGAAAAAATTCAATATTTAAGAAATAGTTTTTAAAAAATTGAAACAATTAAAACCTGTTGATCGGCATGCAAAGATGTCAACCCTTCAAGATTCTCAATATTCTGAGAGAAAGAAGAACCAGATGCAATATCTTTCATATTTAGATCGCCAGTAGACTGCTCAGACGTCGACATTAAATATTTTGGAGAAAAAATGATCTGAAAAGATTTTATATTTTCAGAAAAAAGTTTATCGAAGGCGGAAAAGGAGAACCTAGATCTGACAAAGAGAGGTAAGGAAATAGGGGAAAAAATAATTATAAACAGTAACCTAAATCCTATAAAGAGCAGCAAAAAAGGAAAAAAATAATAATAAACAATAACCAAGTCTGACAACGTGCGATCCAAAAATTGCCTTTTGACAAATAATAATAAATAATAAGGAAAGTTACCGAAAGAGTAGCTTTTCATAAGGGGTATTTGGTAATTTAACTTCTTCCTATAAGTGGGCCGCAAGTTAGTGGGTGACAAAATTGAGCCACGTCACCGCCAGGCTGAGAGAGTTCTCTCAGCTGCAGGCTGATATACATTTTTCATCATATATATATATATATATATATATATAATATATATATATATATATATATATATATATATATATGGAGAACCGTTGTAGTGGTTTCATTTCAAGTTGATAGTTGAGATATCTATTGGGTTGTGATAATAAGAAGTGTATTATCAATATGATGATCATGAGAAGTCGTAATTTATCATTTCTGAAATTCTATGGATGTCGAGAGGGAAACTCTAAAGCTTATGTTGTTATGTTTCTCCATAAGTAGGCGATGCCAAGCCGAAATATCTTCATGATTGTCTGGATGATTTTGAATTCAGTTATATGATTGGATTGAGAATAAGTAGGCTGATGTTAGCCGAAATTATCATATTTGTATTGGATATCATATCCGACCAGTAATTACAAAGCAGGTGCTGCTGAAATTTTTAAGAAATTAGAAATGATTTTAATAATTGGTCGGTGTAAGTGGATGTGATGTAATTGAGGATTTATTATACTGGGACCGTTACAAAAAGTGTGTGTGTGACAATCCCAAATAATCTACCTCTATCATCTAGGTTTTGACAAAATGAACTAAAAATCTTAACTAAAAATAAAAATACAAATCTTGTAGTCTTCAATCTTGTTTGATCCTGGAGCGCTTCTATTGTGCCGTGGCTCTTGGGATCCAAATCTTTGCAGCTTCCAAAAGTGTGAGTCTTGTGTTGGAGCCGTCAAACAAACTAGGATTTTTAACCTGAAACTCATTTAAACAAAATTGTTAAAACATAACTATATATGGTTTGTTATCACCAAAACGTCGGGCTAATGGCCTTTGGCCAACAATTTGCTTTCAAGTGTTAGGCAGAGAAGGATGCCAGCTTGGACTTGATGTTCATCACTTAACTTGTTATCAACTGTTTTGAGTTCGGGAATGATAGATGACATCTGCCTAAGATGTTGTTTCATATTTTCATTTCGGCACATCTTTTGAGAGTCAAATTTGAGATTCAACACGCGCAATATCGCAGCAGAGATTTCATCAAACTTGAGTTCGGGCATTTTACATTTCACGAGTAAGCTTATAGTCCTCGAACGCGCTGATCAAATCATTATTCATGCTACTCAGCATAACAAAGTGCTCACAATGATCTTTTTTGGCTTATTTTTCATAGACCTCACAATCACGTCAGTGCTGTGGACCGCTACCCTCCTTTGGGTCGCATCATGGAATGTATCAGGGTTTCAAAAACTGTTTCTCATCAAGGAGGTATTGGACCTTGCGGTGCCATATGTCATAATTATCACCGTTCAGTTTCTCTTTTTTGTTCAAGTCAACAATGATATTCTTAAATGCATCTATAATGAACAAAGAGGATATTATTATTGGCACACACATACAATTATTATTTGCAGTAAACGTCCAAAATTAAAAACTAACAATTCATACATGATACAAATCGAAAGATCGTCAAACTCAAAATCATCATTTATATCAAATATTTATTATCATTTTAATTAAGTGTTGTGCAAAATATACATAGGAGCTTAAAGCAAATCTCAACTACACTCCCACTCAAATAAAGCATTCTAACAATAATTGGGGATGCATATAATTTTCTAACACATTAAGCATGTTAAAATTCCCATTATAAATGATTTAAATCATCAAACATGACATATGACAAATTTACTTAATACAATTAGCATGCTCCATTTAGAGACATGAACAAAAGGATATACATGTCAATGAGTGGAGCTTATTATCATCTAAAATGAGAATAGAAATTTAAAAATTATTTTGTGTCAAAAAAAAAAACTAATTATCATCTGGGCCACTGCAAACCCAGGCCTCGCCCAGGGAGTAAACCTCTAAGACACCACCCAGAACCCCCTTGGGACATGCAGCGGCAGCAGCAGCGCCGCCTGCGGACTACATTTGTTGATCGGATCATAAAATAGGAACATATGGGAAATCTATCACAATGAACATTCGATTCTACAACCCTTCATTGATTAGCAACATATAAATCGGGGATTTTTTAATTTGCAAAAAATCAATTTTTATTCAACCCAATTAATAATCATGAACATGATCTAGACATTAATTCATAAATTAGCCCACAATCTAAATTCCACAAATATGATCTATGGACTTATCAATTAAAAAAATAAATAAATTACTAATCGATCTTGCTTGAACCCTAAAGATCATGATTGCTCCGATACCAATGTTGAATTTAGGCTATATGAAACATAGAGGAGAGGAATTAAGATTACCTCAACGGAAGAAGTAGTTATGGTGGACTCAATCTTGTTCCTTGTTATCGTTTTGATCTTCGACGGTTGGTAGACATTTCAAGAACATCCACTCTAAATCCACAGCTCAAGTGCTGTAATGGAACCTCCTGTGAAGCAAGTGAGAGAAGAGAATTCTTTATTTTATTTTTTTATTTATTTTTCATAGGAATATATAAATGCTAGAAGATAGAGTTATAATCCTCATGTATAACCAACAACAACTAATAAGATAAAAATCAACCTTAATTTGAATTTCAAACAAGAATATCTTAACTTATCCTCATGAGATCTCTTTTTGGTCTAGTCTATATGAGCGCCTGATAGAGTCCCGTGTAGGGGTGCCATCGGATCGAATATGGATCGGATATTGTCTTTATTATATTCGTTATCCGCACCCAACCTTCGGATACGGATACAGATTCAGATATTGGCGGATGTGAAAAAATAATATCCGTATTCGTCAAAATCAGATATCGGATATGGATTGGATATTAGTGGATCGGATGCGGATACTAACCAGATATGTAAAAATAGATACGGTGTAACATCCCGAAATTTTTATTAATTATTTCTTTCCTAAAAGATATTTTAATTCTTTGCCAGGGGATAATGCCAGATAATTGGAACTGATAAATTAATGTTCGGTGTACTTTAATCATGAATTAAGTGTTGCAATGCAAACTTTAATTTATATATCTGTAATTAAATTTTCCGGTTAATCAAGTGAGAAATTGGTGGTAATATAAATTATCACAAGTATGTGATAATGTAAATATATCAATGTTTTATGTAAGGGATAACCATGTATATGCAAGGTGTCATATATTTTAAATACTTGAAAATAAGAATACATGGCATATACTTACCCCCACCAACCATACCCCATGATTTAATTAAAATACTTGGTATTTAGAATTTTTATAAAAAAAAAAAAAGGGGGGGGGGGTTAGGTGTGCATGGAGAAATGAGGTGTAGGGCTAGGATCATTTTGATCCTAACCTTGGCCAAGTGGCAAGAATTGAGGGGAGTTTGTATTGCAAAGTCCAGGTTGCTAGGGGCCTTTTTGCATATTGGTCATCTCTTATGTGAGAATCTGAAGAGAAGTTTTCTCCTCTCTGTAAAAAATTCTGAACTCTCAAAACCAAACCCTAGAATCCTTCCCCACTCTCTCTCTCTCTCTCTCTCTCTCTCTCTCTCACGCACCCCGGCCGAAGCCAAGGGAGGGCGGCAGCAGCCGCGCGCCACCAGCACGCAGCCGCGCGCTGGTGCCGCGCGCAACCGCGCGCGGGGGGGCGGCGCTCCGCCGCGCGCCGGCGGCGGCTCAGGCCGCAGGTATGCCTGATTCGAGGGGGGGTCTCTTGTTGACTGAAGAAGAAAGGTAATTTTAACTTTGGGGTAGTTTAATTTCAGTTTTGGGGTGATTTTTGAAGGTGAAATCAAAACCTAAATTCTGATTTTAGTTCCTAAAAACCCCCATTTTCAGAGGCAAAGATTTGGTGAAGGTAAAGTTATACTACACTAATCCTTCTCATGTTATAATTTATTTCATAACTAAAAATGGCCTTTGTTCTTGCTAGGGTTTGAGGGAAGGGGGGAAAATGGAGTTTCTCATAGAAAAAGGTCAAGTTTAAAGGTGAAATTCAGCCCTAGATCTGAATTTTAAGGTGAGTTCATCTAAGACTTGATAAAATTCTGATTTAAATTTTAGAAGAAAATTAGCATATAAATAGTGGTAACCTTCCATGATATTGGTGAATTTAGCACTAAAGATATATTGTTGATCTCTTGAATAGGATCATGGTTTGGGTTCATGTAGAAGCTAAAAGAATTTCGAAGAACTCTCCGAATGAAGGTGAGAACTTGTTGAGTAAAATTTAATTGAATGAATATTGTGGGCAAGAATATATATTAGTATGTGGCTATGTGATAATGCTTTACTAATAAGATTTGAGGTTGGGTATTGGACTACATGACAAATATTAGTTAGAAACATTTCATTGTATTAGAAATCGTGCAATAGCCATGATAATAGTATTGGTATATTCTCTAGAATAAAGGGCTAGTAATAAGTAATGGTAAAATAAGTCTCTTTTAAGAAAACATTGTAACCCACTTGATATTCATTTAAGAGTTAAATTATGTGATGTTGTTGCTACTATTAAATAGGGGGATTAGCATGTCGGTGCCCGAGGTGATTATTCGGAAAGGAAACACGAGGCGATACTCGGTACGAACCTCTTGTGAATGCTCAAATTGAAGGTGAGTGGGGTTTTTAAATAAATTGGACCGCTTAATTAAATTGCAAATATAATAGTAATTTGTTGATTTAGCATTTTGCCAAATATCATATGTGGCTTGCATTTTGAAGTATAGTTTACAATGGCATTGACATGCATGTTACGGAATAGAATTCATTTTGGGTGACATGAATGTGATTAGTGTATGTTATTTGATGTTGTACATATATGCATATGTGTTATGCTTGGTTAAGACACAAATACTAATTTTGCATAAGAATACATGATAATGGGCAAGTACTCATTGAGAGTATCATTCCATATATGAAATGACGTGTAAGTTAGTTTTAAATTGCTTGTGATGAATATTATAATTTAACCGTGCATGGTGCATTTGTGTTTAAAGGAGGAAGGGGCCGTGCGGGAGCCGGGTAGGAGGGGGAAGACGGGGAAACATATATGTTTTATATGAATTATATATATAAGGAGGAAGGGGCCGTGCGGGAGCCGGTAGGAGGTGGAAGACGGGGGAATTACTTTTACATTGAATGGCATTGGTGATATGCTTATATTTGTATTTTACAAGTGGTGTGAATAAATGGCTATACTTGATGTATACGTTTGTGTGAGTGTGTGACACTAAGAATATTTTAATGTGTTATTGTATGTGGTAGTGGAGACACCGTATACGGTCCTATGTGCATCTATCAATAATAGCTGGAAGCAAATACACAATTATAAGGAATGATGCATTATTACATACTTCATGTGCCACATTCATTTTATTTTCAAGTACCATGAATATTATACATCGTTAATGCTATGCTTCATTTTTATGAATGAAATTGACTCCACTCACTGAGCTGTCGAGCTCACCCCCCCATAGCTTCATGTTTTCAGGGCTAGCCAGGGATAAATAACAGCTTAAGGCAAGAGTAGAGCACTGAAAGGGTGCACAACATTCACTGTGTGGGCCTATCAAGCTTCCATAACGACTTGTAATTAATTATGTGGTTATATTCATGTACATGGAGATGATGTATATATGTAGATTCGTGTATGAATCTTAATGGGTATATCTTGGGTTGGATTATGTTAGATGATGACACTAAGGATATTATCCTTAAGTAAGTCCTTAAATTATTATCTTGTGTAGTATTCCTATAATAAGCGTGTGAGAACTTAAGTAGGCGATGTCAAGCCGAAAATGTGATATAACTGCGTGGGATATTGCATATGAATATACGATTGATGAGAAATATTTGGAATCATATGTATCTATGTATCAGAGTAAACTTCGTATTTTTAAAGGAAGTGCTGCCGAAAATTTTAAGAAATTGGAGATCATTATGAAAATCTGTGGATCAATTTAATGTTTATATAATATATAGAGATATTATGAAAACTGGGACCGTTTCAGTTGGTATCAGAGCTAAGGTTTAGAAATGAGGAGTAAGGCAGAGATATAGGGCCTAGAAAGTGTAGGCATAGGAATGTGACCTAGAATGGTTATTTATGTATCGGGATTGATCCATAGGACTAATATGTATGTATATGTGCATTGTTGATGATAGCGTGACAGTATATAAGAATTTCCAAGGGGGGTAGTCGGTTCTGACGTGTATGATTGATCTCGAAGTGCAGGATATTGATTATTTTCATACGTTCGAATGAGGGCATACCCGCGTGTCTTGATTCGAATGCGTTCTATTGGGGGTGCGGGCCCTCAGTATGAGCTGCAGTGATATAGGACACTGAATATGAAAGTAATTGAAATATCAGGTAAATCAAGATAAATCGGAACAGAAGAACCTTATTAAGAATCTGAGTGTGGGATGATCAAAGTCGCAGATAAGAGAATATAAGGGATATGTCATATTGTTAGGAATATGAAATTGTTACTCTTGAAGAACATCTTTATATAGGGATAATTTATACTGTATGAATATGAAATGAAGAGAGGATGATATTTTGATGAATCTAGAAACAGAATCATAAGTACCCTAGTGTTTAATAAGATGATCAATGCATGCTTATGTATACAATTGTGAGTCCACCAGTATGCTGAGGGACTGATGGTATGAATGTCATTGTTTTATATGTATAATGGCAGGATCATGGTATGTAAAATTTGAGAAGCAAATTATATTGTGAGACAAATCTTATGTGGGTAATATTATTCAGACCCTTATCAAAGATTTAAAAGTTCGCACTTGTAACATGCTTTTCAGTGGGTGAATCATATTGATAAATAAGAAATCCTTATCTTCTGTCTCAACTAACTTTGTATACAGTTTCAAGTCAGGTGCTCACCGCAAGTTGCAACTATCATTGATATTACACTAAGTACATCATGACAATTATCATGAAATAGTGTTTGAGTTCACTAGATGAAACCTGATCAAGTATCATCATTCATAAGAACAATAATTGTAACTTATTTTGAATTTTATGTATGGATGTACCTGTGACATGGGTAGTTATTATTTACACCGTGTAATTCTTTCGAAACTTGTGAAATTGAAGTCTGATACATTATGATCTCTAATGTGGATAATGATATCAGTGATTATAACTGATTCACCGAACATATGAGTAGGGTGTGAACCTATGCTGTTGATTTAATAATGAAGTTAAATATAAAGTTAAGAAATAATGCTGGGTCAACTTCTCATCTTTTGTAAGTAAAGAAGGATGGCTTCGTAAAGTAGAGAAGATGTTAAAATGCAATAGATTGTAATGGGAAGTATGAGGTAACCCTTATATAGTTAAGGTCTCAAAAATCATAATCACAATAGTTCAGGAAATTTCTGAAGAAATTTGAATAATTGTAAAAGTAATTGTGAAGAATGAAAATTTCTCATGACAGATAGGAATGATATGAAATAATGACTCTGGCAATTCTCAAAACATTCTTGTGGCAACTCAAGTCGCAATGAAAAGCTAAATTGGATTTCTGATGCCTTTAACTAGTCGATACAACAAATCAACTTGAGTCTGTCGAATATCGATCAACTTTACCACCGGAAGTATTGTTCAGAATAATGAAACTTTGGTAATGTACATTATGTTAGAATTGGGATTTATCATGACTTGAGAGAATTCTTGATATTTTAGGAAACAACGAGCATAAAGTAAAGTGTTACAGTTACTGCAATATTAAAACACTCTGTGTCATCTGTAAAAGAAGGATTGTTAACTTACTTGTAATGGGTAAATTGTGGTGGGAAACTAATTCAGAAAAAAAAAAAAGAGGATGATCAGATATTAGTGTACTCATCGCATACATGAATAAGTCGATGGAAGGACATGACTTTAGCTTTCTTTGATTGAATTAACTTCGTCCCGTCAATAAAGTATTAAAGATAATCATTCTAGTAAATTAAAACCATTGAGAGTTTGAATTTTGTTATCTAATTTGTTGAATCATGGCAGATATATTTTTGTGGAGGAACTGATGCAAGTTCTAATCTACAAGTCAAGTAATTAGAATGTAAACCACTTCTCAGGACTAGAATTTAATATGAGAGTTCTCTAGAAATTTCAGTGGTGGTTAAGGCATATCCGATATAGTTGTGACACGAATCGGAAAGAAAATAGTTTGAATCCATAACACTTTAGACTAATCGAATATCTGAGTTTAAATTGGATCTGTTAATATCAACTGACTTCACCGCCGGAAAAACATTCAAAGTTACAAGCTCTGAGGTCAGGATTGATGTTAAGAAAGAATTTGACCTTAAAACAAAGTGGGAAATTATTTAAAAGAACTATCATGGTTATGAAAAAAAGTTTTTATATCATGTATGAAGGCAATCAACAACATCCGCGTATGAAGGATTGAATCCTTGTTCTAATTCATCATAGATTTTTTTTACTCCTTGCATAACCTGAAAATTTTGAACTGCAATGTTCATAAAAACAAGTGTTGATTGAAATTCGAAAGGGATATATTCTATAGTTAGAAACCTATGCAGATTTTAAGTTAAGATAAATTGTAAAAGCTACATGGAATCGGAAGAGGAATTACAAATATTAACCCTACCTTATTCCTATGGCAATAAGTTCGAGGACGAAACTTTCTTAAGGAGGGTAGAATGTAACATCCCGAAATTTTTATTAATTATTTCTTTCCTAAAAGATATTTTATTCTTTGCCAGGGGATAATGCCAGATAATTGGAACTGATAAATTAATGTTCGGTGTACTTTAATCATGAATTAAGTGTGTTGCAATGCAAACTTTAATTTATATATCTGTAATTAAATTTTCCGGTTAATCAAGTGAGAAATTGGTGGTAATAAAATTATCACAAGTATGTGATAATGTAAATATATCAATGTTTTATGTAAGGGATAACCATGTATATGCAAGGTGTCATATATTTAAATACTTGAAAATAAGAATACATGGCATATACTTACCCCCACCAACCTACCCCATGATTTAATTAAAATACTTGGTATTTAGAATTTTATTTAAAAAAAAAAAAAAAGGGGGGGGGGGTTAGGTGTGCATGGAGAAATGAGGTGTAGGGCTAGGATCATTTTGATCCTAGCCTTGGCCAAGTGGCAAGAATTGAGGGGAGTTTGTATTGCAAAGTCCAGGTTGCTAGGGGCCTTTTTGCATATTGGTCATCTCTTACGGAGAATCTGAAAGAGAAGTTTTCTCCTCTCTGTAAAAAATTCTGAACTCTCAAAACCAAACCCTAGAATCCTTCCCCACTCTCTCTCCTCTCTCTCTCTCTCTCTTCTCTCTCTCTCACGCACCCCGGCCGAAGCAAGGGAGGGCGGCAGCAGCCGCGCGCCACCAGCACGCAGCCGCGCGCGGGGTGCCGCGCGCAACCGCGCGGGGGCGGCGCTCCGCCGCGCGCCGGCGGCGGCTCAGGCCGCAGGTCGGCCTGATTCGAGGGGGGTCTCTTGTTGGACTGAAGAAGAAAGGTAATTTTAGCTTTGGGGTAGTTTAATTTCAGTTTTGGGGGGTGATTTTGAAGGTGAAATCAAAGCCCTAAATTCTGATTTTAGTTCCTAAAAAACCCCCAATTTTCAGAGGCAAAGATTGGTGAAGGTAAAGTTATACTACACTAATCCTTCTCATGTTATAATTTATTTCATAACTAAAAATGGCCTTTGTTCTTGCTAGGGTTGAGGGAAGGGGGGGAAAATGGAGTTTCTCATAGAAAAAGGTCAAGTTTTTAAAGGTGAAATTCAGCCCTAGATCTGAATTTTAAGGTGAGTTCATCTAAGACTTGATAAATTCTGATTTAAATTTTAGAAGAAAATTAGCATATAAATAGTGGTAACCTTCCATGATATTGGTGAATTTAGCACTAAAAGATATATTGTTGATCTCTTGAATAGGATCATGGTTTGGGTTCATTAGAAGCTAAAAGATTTCGAAGAACTCTCCGAATGAAGGTGAGAACTTGTTGAGTAAAAATTTAATTGAATGAATATTGTGGGCAAGAATATTATATTAGTATGTGGCTATGTGATAATGCTTTACTAATAAGATTTGAGGTTGGGTATTGGACTACATGAACCATATAGTTAGAAACATTCATTGTATTAGAAATCGTGCAATAGCCATGATAATAGTATTGGTATATTCTCTAGAATAAAGGGCTAGTATAAGTAATGGTAAAATAAGTCTCTTTAAGAAAACATTGTAACCACTTGATATTCATTAAGAGTTAAATTATGTGATGTTGTTGCTACTATTAATAGGGGGATTAGCATGTCGGTGCCCGAGGTGATTATTCGGAAAGGAAACACGAGGCGATACTCGGTACGAACCTCTTGTGAATGCTCAAA
>JAVJIF010024273.1:0-40236 GCA_038442645.1 Agave tequilana
GGGTTTTGACACATTTTCACTGCAAAATCTGGGCTTTGGCTCAGTTTTTGGGCCACGTGCTCCATTGGATGAGAGAAGCTTCTAGTATTTATTGAGATTTTTATTTCATGTAGCACCTGCGGATTAGATCATCAATTCGATCTCAAACTTGTTTGCTACTCTGAACTTCTAAAATTAAAGGTTTTAACTTGGGCTGCAAGAAACTTTGAAAAATTCCCAAAAAAATGGGTCTATATAGCTCATTTTCTCCATTTTTTTTAAATTCACTGTAACCTGTATACACTAAATAAAAACTCATTAATAGCAAGATTTTATTTGTAAAATAGATGAAAAATGCAAGCAATAATACATAATAGATGAATAATCAATTAAAAATGTCAAATTAAGGAAAGAAAATATTTTATTTTATCTTCAAAACTAGATTTTGCTTTAGAAGAGAAAGATGTTATTTTAGAAAAAAATGAAACTTTGAAAATGAAATTTATGTTCTTTCAAAGTAAATGATTCTTTGAAAAATCAAATTGATTTTGTTGTAAAAGAAAAGAAAATGTTTTGAAGGAAAAAGAAAAAATTTCTACTTCTTTTGATAAATTCAAAAATATTTTCACAAAAACTCTTATCTTGCTAGTAATGTTTCATCATCTATTGACAAGGAGATAAATAAAATGAAAAGAAAATGGATTGTTGAGCTCCACTTTGAGCCAATGTCTTTAACAATAAAAGATTGGAATCTATATTTCACAAGAAATAAGTTTCACACCATCATGCCCATATATCACAACATTCACATTCACATCCTACACATTATGCCAACATGTATTCTAGATTGTGCACTTGTACACATTATGATCGCAAAGGCCATTTGCTAAATTTTGCTTTGATAGATTAAATATTTTGAATGCCAATATTTAAGTTCATGTAATACAGACCCCTAGGACCCAAAAATATATGGGTACCAAAATTCACATCAATTGTATTTGAGTAGGTATGGGTTCTCTCAAAACGTGAGAAAGCATGATACCTTGATGGTGAAGAAATTGGTGCTTGATGGACTAAACAATGGATGCATCACTGTCAAGAAGGCATAATGGGAAGACCACCTTCAGAGCAAATGGAATTAGCTATATCAATACCAGTATTTATCTCTATTCTCCTTCTTTCGTTTATACATGCTTTGCTTAATCTTTATGAGCATATTGTAAATCTTGTGAAATTGTGTAATATACATGTAGTATTCTTGAGTCACTTGATTTGGTGCCATATACTCCATATACCCTTGTGTGTACTTAATTTATGTTGGTTATATGTGTGTGTGCGCGCGCGCGCGCTCTAGTTTTGATGGAAACTTGCATATAGTTTGAAAATTGTCTTATATTGTTATTGTGCTTCTTGCAAATCTGATTGGTAGATATGTTAATAGTTGGGTTTATTGTTTCCGCTAATCTTGATTGTAAATATTTGTCTGATTTTCAAATGATTGAAAATGAATTTTCTTGATTTGTGTTCTCACATTGCAAATCAAGTTTAATTTGACAAAGTTTGAAAAAAAACATTTTATATTAATGACTTTATTTTATGGATATGATTCTTACATAATTCTTCTACACTCATTTTTGTTTACACATAAATTTACTATTCTAAGCAAATTTATGCTATTTAGATATTGAGTACAATTCTTATGTAATAAGCATGTTTTATGAGATACATGATTGGTCAGTAATATTACATTATTCATTGTCATATTCTCATATTTATCTTAATAAACTCTGAATAGCCTAATTAAATCAGAAGTAAATCAAATCAAGGATTGGGGCAAATTTATTCAAAAAGTAAACTGGATATATCCTCCCCCATGATCTGGCCATCTAGCAAGATCCTTGTCGCGGATCCGCAAAAATCTGGTAAGATCTGGGTAGGGAAGCAGATCTGGCCAGATCCTTGCCGTGGATCCACAACAATCTGGTAAAATCTGGGGAGCGTGTTGCTCCCCTATCTTCTTATTCCCTCTCTTTTTTCATTTTGCCTATAAATACTGGCATTTTTGAAGTTTCAATTGGTATATTTTTTAATTGGTATCATAAATTGGTATTATAATGTTTCCATATATACCTTTATCACAAATTGGTATATTGGTATCATAATGTTTTGGTATGCATTACTTATATGCAAGGAAAGCTTAACGTCTTCTCTATATATAGATTCATGTTGAGTGTATCTCTCATTGAGGAGCTTGATCTCTCTTCTCTATGTCTTACACGTGTGTAGAGGGAGATTCACATCTCCTTTTATACATTGTATATTATGCGTTATTTGATTAGGGTTTAGTCGTCTCTTTTTCATGTAATGTATGTATACAGGGGGAGTTAACTTTACGTCTCTCCTCTTCATGAATGTATATCGCATATACATCCTTCTTGTTTGATTGACAAAAATGGGGAGAAATTTTTTTTGAGTTTATTTATGCCCCTTTGTTGATGATCGAACAAAAAAGAGGAGAGAAATTTGGATCTTTATATATGCATGTTTATGCATATTTATTTTATTCCTTGTTTTATAGAAAAAGGGAGAAAAGAATTTAAGAGTTTTATATATGCAGTTTTTTTCTTGTTTAATGCATATATGTTTTGTTTATGCAAAAAGGGGAGAAGTATTTGGAGAGTTTCTTTATCTTTATTTCCTCATTTATGCATATAAGTGTTGTTTGGTTTATGCACTCATTGAATATCTTTATTGTTTATTGCTATGCAAGATTTAAGGGGGAGCTTCTAAGAAGCTTAACTTTAATCCGTGCATATATAACTCCATGAGTTTTGTCATCATCAAAAAGGGGAGATTGTTGGCCCACAGGCCCATCACTCTAGTTTTGATAATGATTAACTCATGTAGTTATAGTTAACTAATAATCTTGTGTTTAAATAGTTTCAGTGATTGATCAAGATATTATTAGGTGTTTAGCTTCAACAAAAGAGTTTTGGAGCTTTCATATGTTGATTCAAGAGCTCGAGCGTCAAGATCACATCTAGTACTTGGTTGGAGTCAAGCTCGTTTGATCATGTTTGGTTTGAATGCGGCTTGGAGACAAGAAGACTTTGGTTTGTGTTTAGTTTAGTTATTTAGATCTTGTGTAAAGGTAGATAGTATTGATATGCTCAAGTTCATATACACACAAAAAATTATTGGTTTTGGTTTTCGGTTTAACCGGTTTTGGATTTTATATCAAAAACACACACACACACACAGATATATTATATATATATATATATATATATAATATATATATATATATATATATATATATATATATATATATATCCTACATGTATATTGGATTCTATCCATATACAATATCCGTCAAATTGTTTCAATATCATGTTTTTGTATTTACATGAGTTTTGGAGAAAACGGTTTTCCATTTCAAAAAATTAAGTTTTGGAAAACCGATTTTGCATTTAAGCTTAATTTAAATATCACAAAAATGGTTCAAATAGTTTGTAATATGTGTTGAATTTCAGTCACACATATTTTTATTTCAAAGATCTTAATAAAACTTATTTTTGTGAAATTTATGTGATTTTATGGGATTTATTGAAATTAAAAAGATAAGTTTTCAATACCTAAAATCCCAGCTAAACTGCTCTAGAGGTCAACTAGACGGTCGACCGGACCAGGAGTCGGTCAACGTCCGTCATGGTCGACTGATGTGCACTGGACGTGTACAAAGGCCAACCTATTCAGCCGGTCGACTGACTAAAAGCACCCCACTCTCGAGTGGGGGGCGGTCGACCGGAGGGGCATTTCTGCCCTTTCCTGGCTACCAACGGGAAGATTTTTGAGAGGGTATAAATACCCATCTCTTGAGCTAGTTTCTCAATGATTTAAGAAAGCAATTTTTTCCACCTTTACAAGTATTTAACAGCAAATTTTTAAAAGAGTTTTTGGGCTAAAATTATTTGTTTAAATGGGTTGGAAAATTCAAAGAAAAATAGAGTATTTGGGATATTAGTTTTGATCTTCATTTCTGTCTTATTCTAGTTGTTTTCCAAGTATTTCTATTAGTGTTTTAATTTTCAAACTTTTTGTTTTCTCACACTTGAGATATCTATCTATCCTACCCATTAGGATCTTTTTTTGTGAGAAAATTGGTTTGTGGTTTGTTGAGACCACCAAGAGTTGTAACCTTCCTTGTATTTCACTTGTGTAAAGGTGATTGTCGAGATTGTGTTGGTATCCCTCTAAGTGTAGAGGTGATTGTGGTTGGAGTGTTGGCTAAGTGCCCTATCCCTCTAGTGAGAGGTGATTATTGTTTGGCTTTGTGCCTATTCCTCTATTGAGAGGTTGATCTTGCGTGGCTTAGTGTCTTACCTCTTGTGTAGAGGTTGTGGTTATTTAAGAGAGGAGTTGTGTACTCCAAAGTTATATTGTCTAAATCCTCAGTGGAGGTTCTTTGTGTGGAAAGTCGCGTATGGACGCTATAGTAGAAATTCTTCTGTGTGAAGGCGGGGACATAGAGCAGTGGCTCGAACCTCGAAACATATCTTGGTGTTTGCGTTTGATCTACTATCTCTTAACTTTCCTATCTCTTAACTTTCCCTCTTTTTATATCATGTATTAATTCATATTCCTCATATCTTATATGCTTCGTATTGTTTGTGTGCCTCACTTGTGTTGAACCAAGAGAACTTCATATAGCACCTCAACTTTTATTTAGAGGAATTTAGAGGAGATAGTTCACAACCTTTCACCGGGAATTCAGCTACACTCTTTGGTTACACAAAGTGTGTTGCAATTTATTTTAATTTCACATCATTTGTCATTTGATTATCCATACACCCCCTCTAGGTATACATTCAATTAGTATCAGAGCCTGCGCTCTTGATATTAGGTTTAACCACCTAAGAGTGAGATCTTGGTTAGCTAATCTAATATTGCATTTGCACACATATAGTTTACACTCATAAACTTCATGACCCCCCCTATGTTTAGTATTTCTAACGTCGATGTATGGAAGCTTAAAATGAGTATGCACTTAAAACCCTAGGAATGCATGTTTACTTTACCGCTACAAGAAATCTTATCTTGATAGTAGCAAGCATATAGAGGTCAATGCACAAGCCCTTGAGGTACTTTGGAGCACTCTAAGTAAAGATTATCTTATGACAGTTTCTCATTGTGATTCCGCTTTTGCAGTGTGGAACACTTTGACCTCTCCCAAGCTACAAACGAAGAATTATGTGGAGGAGGAATCTAGTGAGGATGAATCCGAACAAGCTTGCTACATGGTCTAAGGGAATGACTCCCTTGAGGTAAACTCGGATACTCAACTAGATGATAGTGCTAGTTCTTCCGGTGATGACTATATGGATGCCGATACTTTAAATGAAGAACTATCTCTTGTGTGTGAAAACTTGCTAAAAAAATACCAAGTTTCGAAAAAGAAAAGCTTTTAATTAAAAGAAGAAAATAAAAATTTGTCTTCTAGACTTGACTTGATTTTACAAGAGAAGGATGAGATTTCGAATGAGGACTCATTGAAATCCCAACTTGACCTTGCCTTAAAGGAAAATGAACTTTTAAAGAATAAAAATGATTGTGATAATGTTGTGAAGAAAATAAAACCTTGTCTTCAAAACTTGATTTTGTTTTAAAAGAAAATGAACCTTAAAAAATAAAATTGCTTTAATTTCAAAGGAATTAGACTTGGTTTCTAAGAAAAATATTTTTTTGAAAAATGATTTGGATATTCGTGTTTGCCATGCTTCATCATCTAGTATACCTATTACATGCTCCACCTCTTCTTCTATTATTAAAAATGATATATGTACTTTAAAGAAGATTGTTGATTATCTGGGCTCCGCTTTGAGCCAATGTGCTATGGATCACAATTGGAATCCATGTTTCGCAAGAAACATGCACCACTCGTTCAAGCACACCATACACGGCATACACATGCTTCTCATGCTCACACATATGACACTATGTATGCTCATGTGTACACTTGTACACATTTTGGACGTAAGGGCTGATTGAGAAAAAGATAGTGTGATTTGGTGTGAAGTATTTGCACAGATATTAAATGAAAGAGAGAAGGTTTAGAGTCAACCTCAAGTGCTTTGATCACTACACAATGTATTTATATGATTAATGTATCCTTTCCAATCTCCGTTATAGCATGGGCTATACCGAGTCGATCCTCGAGGAGAGCTCACGATGGAAGCTTTATGGTTCGTAGTGAAGAAAAGAAAATGAAGATTCTTCTTTGTTCTTAAACAAATATAAAAAGCATGGAAAAGAAAATGAAAATATATGTGGATTTGTGCATGATGGAAAGAAAGTCAAAAGAACTTTGGAGATTTATATTGCTAAGAAAGAAAGCTAGTAAAGAAAATATTTAGGAAACTTTAGATGAGAAAGGCCATGGCTAGCTAACTTTACTACTTTGCTAACTTACTAAACTCAAGGGTGATGCATGATTGCCTCATGTTGATTCATTGGCAATAGAGATGACTTGCTTGTTTGGTCAAGTATTTTCCCGCTTGGAAGATGAGTGTTCTTCTTGATCTTAGCTTGTAGCCTTATATTGATTCATTGGCTCTCAAGATAGATTTTCTATGGTGGACTTCAAGGAGTGTCACTCAAGGGATGCTAAGGAAGAAGATACAACATTCATTAGTCATTCAAAGCATAACAACAAATTAGCTTGAAGTAAAGAAGTTATTCTACAAATAGCATATGTTTGGTGATCCATCTCCATGTTCCATCAAGGCACTTGTTCTAGACAAGGCTCTAAATGAGGCACACATGAATCATATGGAGTATGAACAAGCATTTCCCAAGTGAAAGCAACTCTACTTCATTGGGAAGCAAAAGAGACTTAACAAAGCAAGTATTGAATTTAGCCATCACCCAAAGAGTTAGAAGTTAGCAATGAGAGTTGTTAGCTAGCCATGTAAAAGAAATTTAGCTATCCATTACAAAAGAAACTAAACAACAATTCATGAGTAAAGCAAGAAAAGTAAAGAAAGAAAGTAAAGCAAATTACTAGAGGTTGTAAAGAGAAGAATGAAGCCTTGATTAATCCTTGCTTACAAGTGATGTCACCTCCTTGCTTACAAGCTCTCAAAAACACTCTCTTTTCTCTCTTTAACAAAATCTCTAGGAGGAAGAAGAGGGAGAGCTAAAAACCTAAGAGAATACCAACACTCTCTCACAAAATACAAGCTTTTACCCTAATCTCTCTCTGTCTCACTCGTGCAGGCCTTGGTACTGTATTTATAGGGCTCAGAGAGAAGGCTCCAGAATCCCGTTTGTTGGAGAAAATCTCGGCCCCAACGGCCTTGTAACCGCCGTGGACACGCGGCACAAGTCTGGAATGCGCGGCAAAATCAGGGCCGTTCAAGTGGATCTTTCTGTTACAGATTTGTTATAGGTTGTTAGCCACGTGGATCTTCTGGAAGCGTGAGCTGGCGCGTAGAATTCTCCAGATCCTGGGCTCAACCTTGGGCTTTGAATTAATCTCTTTTAATTATTGCTAATTAAAGAAATTTTGGGCCTTTTCTCATTTCAAATGTGGACCTGCAAAAAAATAAAGAGAAAAGGATTAAAAATCACATTTTTATTTACAATATGCATGGTATGGAAGTGGTAAAACATGCAAATATGTATAACAATCACACCCCCATACCTAGCTTTTGCTCGTCCTCGAGCAAAAAAGAAAGAAAAAGAAAGAAAATCCTAACTAGTTTATTACACCACTTTCGTAGGTGACACGATTGCACTGAGCACGTGCAACAAGCCGTTAAACCTCTAGTTACCCTAGAGGAGGAGTGTTGTCTCCTGAGGGTTTTCAGCGCATTGCACCCACAAAATCCATAAAGAAAAATAAAAGGGTTAGTGAAAATTTTGATCCATATTTTAAAGATTCTCACTTAAGTTATAGGTTTCAGGTTACCCTAAACTTGTCATTCCTCTTATAAGTGTCTATTTAGAGTTTTGTTTTCAATTTAGGTTAAGTTTTTAGGGAAAAGATCAAAAACCAGATTTTGCATCAATCCTAGGATATATACATCTATAAATATGAAGGATCTTTCTTAGACTAAGTTCATTTATTTACTAATATATATAACATTTTTTTTTCTCTTTTTTTTATAATATTTATTTACATTTCCTTAGCATCCTTAGGCTTTCTAGTTTACCCTTGTAGCGAGTCTCTTACCGATGACTCCCAAACCAGAAGCTCTTAGGGCACCAGATGAGAAAACATCCCTAGGGTTCGATGACTCGAGTAAAAAAGGTCACGAAGGAATTTAAGGACTTAACCACCTTTAGGCGTGACTGGCCATGCTTCTTGAGGCACAGCTAACCAGCTTAATTAGTGGCTAAGTATTTATTATTTATTTTTTATTTACACATTTTTTTTCTTTCTATTTTTTTTATTATATATATATGTAAATAAAGTCACAAAGTCTTTGATTAATCCTTCAATATGTTTAATGCATATATCCTAAAGAAAGAATTAAAATCTAGTAATTTTTCTAATCCTTTATTACTTAACCTAAAAATCTAACAAAACTCCTCTTTTCGACTTATAATTAGAAATCTTAGTTTAGAGTTTCCTTAATCCCTAAAGTTAAGTTTGATTCTTTAAACATGGATCAAAAATTCCCTTTTTTTTAAGAAAGATAAAATCTAAAAAGAAAATGAAAATCCTAAAAATAAAAATAAAAAGCCTAAAAAGAAGATGAAAAATCCTAGGTTAGAATCTACCCCCCCATACCTATCTCATGCATTGTCCCCAATGTATGCAAGATGAAATGATGCATGAAATAGGTAAAGGATAAAGATCATCCCCTTTGTCGCTTTGGACCAGCGGTGGTGCTAGGTCCGCCGACTGCGAACGTCTTAACGCTGCTTCCATACTATCCAACCGAGAGGATTGCTCCTCTACGTTCTTTCTAAGACGAACTTGCCCCCTAAAGATCTTCTTCATGCCCTTCCAGATGGTGGACATGAAGGCTCTTGATTCGTTGGGGGGTCCTACCTCCAAAATTGTGGCTCATCTATTTCCTCTAAGCTTTCCTCCGAAGAGGACTCCACAGGTATATCCTCAGGCTGGGCACTGGGTGTCCAGAGTGCATGCAAGCAACCATTATATGAGCTGGTGGGTCTCTCTACTGTAACAAGCACTCGGTCGAAGGTATTAAAAACAGCGTCTGATATGAAATTCTTATACAGACGTGTGATTAAGATGGGATGGGAATGCTTGGCACCCCGAGTGCGGGAGGAGTTGTCAAGAATAGCATGGAAGATGGCCCTATTCAAACAGACCGTGTGGGTTTCGACTCATTAAATCATGGATTATTTGTAACACGGGTCTGTTAAAGGACGTGGCATGATCAAGCCCAAAAATGTTGCGTTGGACCCAGCGTCCAATGCAATGCACATTTCTAAAGGTCGTGTTGGCTTTGAGCCCACGGTCCTGTGCTGTACAGCGGACCCCCATGATGGTCATGTAATCTATCAATGGCAAGGGGTCGCTATGGTGGGGGTGAATTGGGACATCAGTGATTTCAGCAATGAGTGGAATTGTGACAAAGATGTCACCTAACGGCATATGAACTACAAATTGGTGCGTGTCATAATTCACAGATGCATGATCGATTGCATTATAAAATGTATTAACTAGTTCAGGACAGTAATATGCATCGTTCTCATTGTTATCATAGACCAAAGAATACCAATTCCATGCACGTAATCTATCAACAAAGATGTGCCCATACCCCCCATTATCATTCAAAATTTTGGAAAAATCCCTTTCCACAAACAAATTCGGGGCCATGTATAATAAGGATTTTAGAGAGGAAAGATCAAACCACCCCCGGAGATCGTGGGGGGAAATCCAAAAGCACGTGTGCAGAAGGCACCCGGGACAAAATCTGGAAGATTGGGTCTGGATCTGTCACCAGAGATAGAAATCAGCCAGGCAGAAGTTCTCAGAGCTCCAGATGTGGCCGGAGGGCGGCGGATCTGCGGCTGGTTATGGGAAAATGCGGCAATGCAGATAGCTCTGGAGAAGGGAAAATTTACAGAGGTCGGCTCGGGAAGAAGGATTTCAGATCTGAGAGGATTTGTGCGTTTGAGGGAGGAAGGGTAGGTGAAGAGAGTATTTATAGGAGGGAGAGAAAATGAGATTTTCAATATTAACCCTAGGTCCAAAGTGTATTTACAACCCTAGGAAAAGGAGTTTGAAAATGAATGGGATCCTAGAGAAGGTAGAATCCTAGGAATTTGAAACTGTTAAGCATAAAAATCCCTCATTTTTTTTCTTTTTCGTTTTTTATGATTATTTATTTTTATGTACAAAAATTTTTATTACAAAAGTGGTCCCAAAATGATATGCAGGGAAATTCTCGGGAAACTGTACAAATGAAATGGTCACAGATAAACTGGGTCAAAAAGACCCAATTCATGAACTTTTTGTGACACGACATCGGTGGTAAAGAATGGCTTTAAACGTTGACCGTTTACAGTAAATGTGTTGCCATTATTAGGATCAAGAATCTCTATAGCACCGTGGGAAAAGACTTGATGCACTATGAATGGTCCTGACCACCTGGTTCTCAATTTACCAGGAAAGAGATGGAGTCTGGAGTTGTACAACAGAACCTTTTGTCCTGGGACAAAAATTTTTCGGTGAATGGAATTATCATGAAAGAGCTTGGTTCTGTGTTTTGTTATCCGAGCATTGTCATATGCTTCATTTCTTAGTTCCTCTAGCTCGGATATCTGCAACTTCCTCAAAGCACCGGCTTTATCCAAATCCAAATTCAGCTGCTTTAAAGCCCACATAGCTCGGTGTTCTAACTCCACAGGCAAGTGACAAGGTTTTTCAAATACAACTCGATATGGAGACATACCGAGGACAGTTTTGTAAGCAGTCCTATATGCCCATAAGGCATCAGTGAGTCTGATGGACCAATTCTTACGGTTCTGTCCAACAGTTTTCTCCAAAAGGAGTTTTATTTGTCTATTCGTAACTTCTACTTGCCCGTTCATCTGAGGATGATAAGCCGTGGATAATTTGTGAGAAATAGAGTATTTACGCATCAGGGCTTCAAAAGCCCTATTGCAAAAATGACTCCTATTGTCACTTATTATCGCACGGGGGGCTCTGAAGCGAGAAATGATGTAGTCTCGTAAAAACTTGATGACAACTTGGTTGTCATTTGTCCTTGTTGAATTGCTTCAGCCCATTTGGAAACATAATCTACGGCTACTAAAATGTATTGGTTACCATAGGACAGAGGAAAGGGTCCCATAAAGTCGATGCCCCACAAGTCAAAAATTTCAACTTCCAAGATGGGTGTAAGGGGCATCATGTCTTTCTGTGTGATTCGACCCGTCATTTGACACCTATCACATAGCTTGCAAAAGAGATATGCATCCTTAAGGAGAGTGGGCCAGTAAAATCCGCTCTGAAATACTTTCTCAGCAGTTTTCCGTGGACCAAAATGTCCACCACAAGCTAGTTTGTGACAAAATGTCAAAACACTCTGATGTTCCTCCTCAGGAATACACCTTCGTATGATCTGGTCAGGACAATATTTGAATAAATACGGTTCATCCAAAAGAAGAACCGCATTTGACTCATAAAATGGTGTTTGACCTGACCTGACCAATTAGAAGGTATTTGCCCGGTAGCAAGGTAATTTGCTATGTCAGCATACCAGGGCTCTCCATGCATTGTGTGGATATGTTCGTTAGGAAAATTATCATTAATTGGTATTCTCTCCGTTGGTGCATTTGGGATTCTAGACAAGTGATCAGCTACCACATTCTCAACGCCCTTTTTATCCTTTATCTCCAAATTAAACTCTTGCAAAAGAAGTATCCATCGTATAAGTCTTGCCTTAGCATCCTTCTTTTGCATTAAAAACTTTAGGGCGGAGTGATCAGTGAAAATAATCGTCCTGGACCCCAGCAGATATTGGCGAAATTTCTCCAACGCAAAGACAACCGCTAAAAATTCCTTTTCAGTAGTTGTATAATTGAGTTGGGCTTCATTCAGCGTTCTGCTAGAATAATAGATTACGTGTTGCCTAGTATCAATACGCTGTCCTAAAATAGCGCCAATTGCAAAGTCTGAGGCATCACACATAATCTCAAAAGGTTTGGTCCAATCTGGTGCAGAAATGATCGGTGCTGAGACAAGTCTACACTTAAGCTCTCTCCAAGATTTTTGACATTCTTCATCAAATATAAAGGGTACATCCTTTCCTAAGAGATTTGTCAAAGGTCTTGCAATATTGCTAAACCCTTGAATAAATCGTCTATAGAAGCCGGCATGCCCTAAAAATGATCTAATGTCTTTTAAGCATGTTGGCTCAGGGAGCTTAGTTATGACTTCAACTTTTGACTTGTCAACCTCAATTCCCTTGTATGAAACTTCGTGCCCTAGGACGATTCCTTGCTTGACCATAAAATGACACTTTTCCCAGTTAAGTGTCAAGTTTTTCTCCATACAGCGTTGTAAAACCAGTTTCAAATGGTACAAGCATTGTTCAAAGGAATCACCATAAATGAAAAAATCATCCATAAAAATCTCCAGAAATTTCTCTACCGTGTCCGAAAAAAGGCTCAACATGCAACATTGAAACGTTGCAGGAGCATTGCAAAGACCGAAGGGCATCCTTCGATATGCAAACGTTCCAAAAGGACAGGTGAAGGTGGTTTTGTCTTGATCCTCGGGAGCGATCGGGATTTGATTATATCCTGAATATCCATCCAGGAAACAGTAGTACTCATGTCCCGCTAATCTCTCGAGCATTTGGTCAATGAATGGAAGAGGAAAGTGGTCTTTACGTGTGGCAGTGTTCAACTTTCGGTAATCAATACAAACTCGAATCTTTGTTGGAAGACGTGTTTGTATCAACTCTTTCTTCTCATTTTCTACCACAGTAAACCCTGCTTTCTTGGGCACAACGTGAACTGGACTTACCCACTGACTATCTGATATGGGATAAATAATCCCGTTATCTAATAGTTTCAAGATCTCGGATCTAACGGCTTCCTGCATGATTGGGTTAAGTCTACGCTGTGGGTCTCGTTTTGGCTTGGCATCTTTCGTCAAATGAATCCGGTGTTGAACTATGGAAGGACTAATCCCCTTGATGTCAGCCATGGTCCAACCAATGGCTTCTCTATTTTCCCTTAACACAGTAAGAAGATCCTCTTCTTGTTGTTCAGTTAGATGGGATGCAATGACTACAGGAAAGGTTTCTTTCTCATCCAAGTACTTGTACTTGAGATGGTTAGGAAGAACCTTAAGCTCAGAAGAAGGGATCGGATCTATCACTGGCTGTTCTTGGTGTAAGGGAAGAATAGGGGTGCTATTGGTGGCCCATTCCACGGCCGACTCAACAATCTGATCAAGGTTGAAATCATCAGACTCCAACTCAAATTCCTCTTCGGATTCATACTCAACTTCCTCATCGTGCTCACTAGTTACACCTTCTATCAAGTTGATTTCAAAAGAATCACTATCCAAATCCCGAGGTTGTTTTCCCAGGTGGAAAATATTCACCTCTTTTGTCATATCTCCAAAGGTCAGACCATCGAGCCATTCTTACAGTTTATGATCGCATTGGCAGTGGCTAGAAAAAGGCGTCCAAGAATGACAGGTGTCTGTGCTCTATGATTATGTACGGGCTGTGTCTCAAGAACAATGAAGTCTACGGGGTAAATGAATTCCCTGACCCGTATTAACACATCTGTAATCTCCCCCTTGGGAATCTTTACAGAGCGATCTGCCAACTGTATCGTCATTTGGGTCGGACGAAGGTCGCCTAACCCTAATTGCTGATACACTGAAAAGGGGAGAAGATTAATGCTAGCGCCCAAGTCAAGCAAAGCCCTATTAATGGTGGTCTGTCCTATGATGCAAGAAATGGTTGGGCTCCCTGGGTCCTTGTATTTCACAGGGATAGGACCAGTGAGCAGCTCACTAATGTTTGAGGCAAGGAAGACCTTTTTAGGAACGTTTGCTTTTCTCTTCTTTGTGCACATTTCTTTTAGAAATTTGGCGTATGATGGAACTTGTTGAATGACATCTAGAAGAGGGACATTGATTTGGACTTGGTTAAACATTTCTCTTATCTTCTCCATGTGAGCATTCATCTTTTGACTTGCTAGCCTATTTGGAAAGGGAGCAACAGGCTTGTATGTTTGCTCATCAACCTTTTCTTTTCCTTTGGACTGGGAAGTGGATGGTTGTGTACTTGAAGAAGGAGTATCTTGAATGGGTTGGACTGGAACAGAGGATGTTGGCTTTGACACAGATTTGGTAGGTGGATTTGAAACCTTGTTATCTACATGTTTCCCAGATCTAAGGACTTGAATAGCTTGGCAATGGCTGGGGCCTAAGTCTTCAACTTCGTGTAGGGGGAAATGAGTTTTTGGATTGGGAACTGGTTGGCTAGGTAACATTCCTTTTTGTCGTTCATTAAGAGAGTTAGCCAATTGCCCTATTTGGATTTATAATTTGTTCATGTCCTGCTGCTGATTGTTCATCATTGAAGCTTGGTTCTTGGTTAAGGTCTCTATCATTTTCTCCAAATCAGAAATTCTCTTGTCTGAAGGATTTTGTGGTGGATGCTGCTGATACTGTGGCTGGAAGTTTGACTGGTATTGTGGTGGATGATACTGATACTGGGGCTGGAATTGTGATTGTTGTGGATTCTGGTATGTATGGAAATTGGGTTGATGTGACTGAGCAGGAGGATGATGTGGAAATGACAACCTAGACTGCTCAGGACCAGACTGACTCCAAGAAAAATTTGGATGGTTTCGCCATCCTGGATTATAAGTTTTGTAGTACGGGTTGTAGTTGGGTCTGGTATATGCAGCATTCGAGTGCTCCTGAAAAGTCTGAGAATGGTATACTGGACACTCTTCGAACACATGATTCAGATCATGGCAATAGGTACAACCCGGGTTGACCACTAGTGATGGACTGGCCACAGGGGATGGGTTGACCTGATTAACAGCAGAATTCTCCCTAGACTCAAGCAATTCTATCCTCTTCATCAGTTGTGTTATTTTAGCTTCTGCAGCTATCGAGGATTCTATGGAGTGTAAACCGGTTCTGAAAGTTGTGGGTGTGGGTTTCTCAGAACATGACTCCCACTGGATAGTTTTTTCAGCTAACGCTTCAAAAAGATCCCAACCCTGATCTTCATCCTTCTTTAAAAATTCTCCTTGGCACATGGTTTCAAGGAGTGTCTTAGTCTGATAATCGAGTCCATCATAGATAATCCGGCACTGACGCCATTTTTCTATACCGTGATGGGGACACAGGGCTATTAGGTCTTTGAAGCGCTCAAAGTACTTCCAGAATGGTTCATTGGCTTCTTGCTTGAATTGCATTATATTTTTCCTCATGAGGGCTGTCTTATGGATAGGATAAAACTTTTTAAGAAAGACCTTAACGAAATCATCCCATGAAGAAATTGAACTTACGGGAAGATTATAAAGCCACTTCTTAGCGATATCCTTAAGTGCGAAAGGTATAAACCTAAGTCTCACAGCGTCCTCGGTCAACTGGGAAATTCGCATCATCAAGCATACTTCTTCAAACTCTCGAATGAAGAAGTACGCATCCTCAGATTCTAGGCCATGGAATCGGGGAAGAGTGTTTATGAACTACGGCTTTAACTCAAAGTTATTTCCATTGGTGTTTGGGAGAAGAATGCATGAGGGAAGTGAGGTGCGAATCGGGTAGAACTTGTCTTGCAATGAAACGTTGTTGGTCATGACTGGATTGTGTCAAGTGGTGTATATGCTAGTGTAGAAATTCTTACAAGCCTAGCAGAATCTGGATCCCGAAATCACTGTTGCATACACAATCAACGTGTACCGATCACTCAAGCGAAAGAAAGTGAAAAATAACAAACAAGAAAAAAAATCATTCCCAGCTATCTAGGTTCCCTGGACCTGGACGACTCCTAACTGTTTAGATTGTCCACAGGAGGTTTAGTGTAGACTTTGACTATAAGCGAATCAGCCAGGAAAGGACAAAGTTGGTGGGAGGTTTTCCGTCAGAGACGTTCCTTAATTAAGTAACCAGCAACCTTTGGGCTTTCGGCCCTCAATCCCTTTCCTAGACACTGATTTTACAAAAGTCAATTTCCAACACTTTTCCCCCTTAGGATAATCTCCTAAGTGAGTCCGGATGTCCCTAGGGCCAACGTCTATCAAATTTTATTACAAGCTTGGGATTGTGAGTGCTTGGAAATGATTTTTGGGCCAAGGAAAGGGTGATGAAATCCCCCACCTTATCTTATTTATAGGTTATGCCCTTAAAATCAGTTTGGTGCAAGTGTACAGTTATAAGCAGACAAGGTTCACTCAAAGCAATTAAAATCAAACAAGGAGTGAGTCCTATTCAATATGCAATGCGCACGTACCTTGCATCTAGCACTCTTCAACAGTAAAGTAAAAGAATTGAAAAGACACGTGCCTAGAAATGCAAATGTCTAATCAACTTTTAACTTTTCAACCAATTTTTTACTGTTGATTATTAGCAGATATAAGGTGAAGCATATAAGAATTTAAGTATTGCAGCAGCTGTATTTTGCAGAGCAAGCAACCCTGCAGAAATCTTGTTAGTAGTTCACTCCTCCTTGCCGCAGAACTGCGGCTTTTGCCCAGATTCCGCGGCAATTCAGAGGGCAACTGGTCTCTGCTTTCGAGAGCAGAGGCCCAGAGCCACTTATATGTTTCTGCAATGCAAATTTTCCTGTTTTCTTCACCTGTAACCTGCAACAGAGAAGAAGATTCGTTTAATTTCTCACTTTAAAACAAAAACCGTTGCTCTCCCCGGCAACGGCGCCAAAAATTGATTGAGAAAAAGATAGTGTGGTTTTGTGTGAAGTATTTGCACAGATATTAAATGAAAGAGAGAAGGTTTAGAGTCAACCTCAAGTGCTTTGATCACTACACAATGTATTTATATGATTAATGTATCCTTTCCAATCTCCGTTATAGCATGGGCTATACCGAGTCGATCCTCGAGGAGAGCTCACGATGGAAGCTTTACGGTTCGTAGTGAAGAAAAGAAAACGAAGATTCTTCTTTGTTCTTAAACAAATGTAAAAAGCATGGAAAAGAAAATGAAAATATATGTGGATTTGTGCATGATGAAAGAGAGTCAAAAGAACTTTGGAGATTTATATTGCTAAGAAAGAAAGCTAGTAAAGAAAATGTTTAGGAAACTTTAGATGAGAAAGGCCATGGCTAGCTAACTTTACTACTTTGCTAACTTACTAAACTCAAGGGTGATGCATGATTGCCTCATGTTGATTCATTGGCAATAGAGATGACTTGCTTGTTTGGTCAAGTATTTTCCGCTTGGAAGATGAGTGTTCTTCTTGATCTTAGCTTGTAGCCTCATATTGATTCATTGGCTCTCAAGATAGATTTTCTATGGTGGACTTCAAGGAGTGTCACTCAAGGGATGCTAAGGAAGAAGATACAACATTCATTAGTCACTCAAAGCATAACAACAAATTAGCTTGAAGTAAAGAAGTTGTTCTACAAATAGCATATGTTTGGTGATCCATCTCCATGTTCCATCAAGGCACTTGTTCTAGACAAGGCTCTAAATGAGGCACACATGAATCATATGGAGTATGAACAAGCATTTCCCAAGTGAAAGCAACTCTACTTCATTGGGAAGCAAAAGAGACTTAACAAAGCAAGTATTGAATTTAGCCATCACCCAAAGAGTTAGAAGTTAGCAATGAGAGTTGTTAGCTAGCCATGTAAAAGAAATTTAGCTATCCATTACAAAAGAAACTAAACAACAATTCATGATGAAAGCAAGAAAAGTAAAGCAAGAAAGTAAAGCAAATTACTAGAGGTTGTAAAGAGAAGAATGAAGCCTTGATTAATCCTTGCTTACAAGTGATGTCACCTCCTTGCTTACAAGCTCTCAAAAACACTCTCTTTTCTCTCTTTAACAAAATCTCTAGGAGGAAGAAGAGGGAGAGCTAAAAACCTAAGAGAATACCAACACTCTCTCACAAAATACAAGCTTTTACCCTAATCTCTCTCTGTCTCACTCGTGCAGGCCTTGGTACGTATTTATAGGGCTCAGAGAGAAGGCTCCAGAATCCTGTTTGTTGGAGAAAATCTCGGCCCCAACGTCCTTGTAACCGCCGTGGACACGCGGCACAAGTCTGGAATGCGCGGCAAAATCAGGGCCGTTCAAGTGGATCTTTCTGTTACAGATTTGTTACAGGTTGTTAGCCACGTGGATCTTCTGGAAGCGTGAGCTGGCGCGTAGAATTCTCCAGATCCTGGGCTCAACCTTGGGCTTTGAATTAATCTCTTTAATTATTGCTAATTAAAGAAATTTTGGGCCTTTTCTCATTTCAAATGTGGACCTGCAAAAATAAAGAGAAAAGGATTAAAAATCACATTTTTATTTACAATATGCATGGTATGGAAGTGGTAAAACATGCAAATATGTACAACAATCAAGGGCCACCTCGTAAAATTTTATTATGATAGATTAAATGATTCAAATTTTGCAAATAAGTTTGTTTGGGATAGGAAAGGTGCTAAACCCCATGCACCTAATAAGATTTGGGTACCAAAATCTACCCCTATTTAATTTAATGTTGGTGTGGGTTCTTACTTAACGTGAGAGCATTGGTGCCTTGATGGTGGATGCTTTTGTGCTTGATGGACACTACTTTTTGTGCATCACCTTCAAGGAAGTTTTGTGGGAGAACCACCATGGTGTGGAGATATAGAGATGTACCCTAATGATTTTGGTAACTATCTCTAACTCCTTATTTGTTTACATCCTTTTAGATTATTGATTTTTAGCATGTCATATTTTAATGCTCATTATTTTAAACGCCATGATAATTAGAATTATGACATACATGTATAGTAATTGAGATACACATATATTCAGATGGATCCATATTTTGTGCTCTTACTATAGTTTAACTATTGTGTATATCATTACTCTAAGACATGTGCATTTACTTAATGATCATATTGGTTTTTGTTTATGTTTTATGCTTCATATTTTGATTACATGTTTAAGATATAGTTTTCACTAAAACTTGTATAGATACTTGTACAACTAATAAGCCACATTTAATTTTTGTATATTTGCGCTTAATTGCTCACTTGTACCCATTAGATGTACTAGTATAGCCTAGTTTTGATGATTCGTGTATTTTGACTTGTATTCCCTATTTTGTACATATTTTTCTTAAAAAATGTATTTAGCTACATGTATATGTCAATTTTGTCAAAACTTTAAGATATACATGTATACCCTTGAGTCACTTGCTTTTTATGCAAAATTCTATTATGGACTCATTTGTGTTTGGGATATGTATGTATACTTCTAGTTTAGACAAAGCATACATATACCTTGAAGCCTATTTAGTTTTGATGATTTTCACGTTTTTGAGAAGGAATTTTATAATTTAGCTTAAGTGCCTTATTCCATGATTTTGTTGATTACATGACTTTGTACACTCACATTACTTGATGTTTTCTCATGACTTTGTTTTTATGAGTCTTATATATGCTTCCCGTGATAGTGAGCTCCTTGGTACTTCTCTTACACACAAAACAAAGAACAATCTTTAGTATTGAACAACAAAGCCATTCCCTCCCCGGCAACGGCGCCAAAATTTGATTGGCAAAAAGCAAGTACAAGAATATGTAAAAAGAGTGTGGGTTGATGTTACTGCTTTTGCGATTCTTCCGTAGTAGCAAAGTGGCTATACGGGTAGTAACCATAAGGAGGGAGAGCGATAGAAGCTAGATGCGGCTTCAAAGTTCAAGAAGAAAGAAAGTTCTTGTTTCCAAATAAAGAATTGAAAAGTGAAAACAAGTTATTTTTAAGAATTGTTGGAAAATGTTTTGGTGATTTATAAAAGTGGATTTTTTTCTTTGTTGTAAAAACGTATGGCTAACTTTTTACTAATTGCTCCCACTAATCTCTAACTTTTGAAAGATATAGCCTCACGGGATCATAAGCAAGCATAATCCTTATGTATAGGAACTATTCACGTGGAAATCAAGTGAAAGTTCTTCCTATAACTTTGCTTTACACAACAAAAACTCGGACATTCCCTTATCAAGATCCAATAGAAGGTGAGAATAAGGGAAGACACGAGTGCACTAATGGTATCGGCAAAATTAAAAGGAAAAATCTCTAACTTATAACAACAAGTAAAGTAGACAACTCATAGATCATTAAAAAAACCATTAAGAATGAAATATAAGAAAGTAAATGCTTGAATGTAAGTTAGAGTAGAACCCTCGTCTTAAGATGTCATAGCTCTCATTTGCACAAGGCTTGTTTGACACTATTGACTCATGTGGGTTATTAATCAAGTGTTAGAAATTAGTGGGTTAGTAGTTTGTTAGCCATGCTAATGAAAAGTTAGTTAGCCATAAAAGTAAAAGAAACAACAAAGGAAAAGAAGTGGAGATAGGGAGTTACACTACAAGAAAACACAAGGAAAGAAAAGTTAAAGAAAGGAAGTTACACTACAACAAGGGAGTAAAAGTAAATGGTAAAGACAAGTAAATGGAAAGAACGAAGAGAAGTAGTACTTGTATTAGTTTATCACCCTTTAAATACAACACTTACACACTCTCTCTCTCTTTCACTCTAATGACTAAAACTAAAACTAGAAGAAGCAAACTAAAGTAACTACAATTTCTAGCAACAAAACACAAATTACAACTCTATTCTTTGGATCTACTTTAATTGAAGAACCCTGGGGGGTATTTATAGGCATCATGGGAAAGGGGGGCCCAGTGGGTGACCCATGCCCCAAAACACTGGCGCGCGCGCGCCAAGATGGCCGCGGAAACGCGGCCCTGGCCTCGTTTTCGCGGCCAAGACAAGGCTGCGCATGCCAGCGTTTGGGCAGCGTGCTGCTCAGACTGTCTCATATCCATTTGATCTCCTGAATTCGCGATTTGACACCTTGAGCTGACAAAATCTTCACTCTAAAGTCAATGGCTAATTTGTAGGCCTTTAATCACCAATTAAATTGTGATTTAGGTCTTCTTCTTCATTTGCACACCATGGACCTAGGATCAAGTAAGCAAGGTTTTATTAGCAAAATTTTACATGAAATAAATATGAGAATGTGATGAAAAATATGCAAAATTAGAGACAAATCACACCCCCACACTTCCATTTGATCGTCCCGAGCAAAACAAAAATAAGAAAATTATTATACCACTTTCGCAGGTGACGCGATTGCACTGAGCATGTACAACAAGCCTTTAAACCTCTAGGTTTTCCCTAGAGGAGGAGTGTTATCTCCTGAGGGTTTTCAGCAGATTGCACCCACAAAATCCAGTAAGTAAAGAAAAGAAGTTAGTTGTTAAAAAAAAATTTTGTCATGAAAAAGAACTTTCAATCATCTAAGTAAAAATGACCGAATGGTGTAAGAATTAGGTTTAACCCTCATAAGTCCTCTTAAACTTTAGCCTTCATAAAAGAAGAAACTATGATTTTTCTTTAAATTTAGAAAGGATCTTGTACTTCTAACTCATTCTTTTATTTTGCTTTAGATAGATATGCATAATGTGTAAGTGTGTTGTGCTTGAGATTTTTCAACTCAACTTTGAATATATTTTAATTTTATTAATACTTACTTATGATTCTTGGTTCCATTAGGCTTTCTACTTCACTTATGTAACACATATCAAACCAATGACTCCCAAACCAGATGGTCTTAGGGCACCAGGTGAAAAAGCACCCTTCTGGTCAAATATGCAAGTGGAGTAGGCCACGAAATCAAGATTTATTTATACATTATTGTATATAAAAAATTTTTCTTTTTGGCGTTAGTAATCATGCTTTGTGAGGCACAATTATCCAGCTTTTTTTTCAGAGTTGAGTCCCTAAATCCCAAGCATGTGTGTGGGTTATGCATATTCTACTAGGGCTAAATAAAAGGTATGAGTTATTTTCCTTATCCCTCCTAACTTTTTTGTCAAACCACTCTTTCTTGTTTACTTAGACAAAAATAAAAATTCATTAATAAGGTTCCCATAATTCCTACAATCTTTTGGTATTTTTATAAAGAGTATGAAATTTCTTTTCAATCTGGAGATTTTTTTTTTGAAAGAAGGAAGAAGAATAAAAAGAAAAAGAAAAAAAAAGTGTTAGCATCCCCCCACACCTATCTAATGCATTGTCCTCAATGAAGGTGATGTTAATGCAGATGTAGTAAATAGGGTAAAGAAATGATATCACCGTCTCCTCCGACCCGGGCCGGTTGAAGTGCTAGGTCCGGCCGAGCGTGAACGCCGGACGGTGTCCTCAATACGTTCCAGCCTAGAATCTTGAGCATCTAGTTGTCTCCTTAACCTGATTTGACCTTTAAAAATCTTTTGCATGCTCTTCCAGATGGAGGACATGAAGGCATAGGTCTTAGCAGGGGAGGTTGTTGCCAAAAGTGGGGGCCATCTTCCTCATCCATATGTTCCTCTAAGGATGATTCAGCAGGAACATCTTCGAGCTGGACGGTAGGTGTCCAGATCGAATGCAAGCAGCTATTGTAGGCACTGGTAATGCGCTCAGGGGTGACTAGTACTCTATCATATGCAATAAATTCCACGTCGGGCAGAAAGTTTTGGCAAAGACGGGTGACTAGGACAGGTAAAGAGTATTTTGCACCCCGACTGCTTGGGAGTTGGCAATCAGCTGCTGTAAAAGCATGGTGTTGAGACAGACAGTGTGTTGCCTCGTCATGAGGCTATGGATAATCTGAAGGGCAGGTCTGTAGAAAGTAGTATGATTAATACCCAAAATATTGCGTTGGATCCAACGTCTAACGCAATGATGTTACGAAACGTTGTATTTGCTCGAACACCATGATCGAGCTCAGTGCAATGCATCCCCATTAAGGTCAGGTAATCAATCAAGGGCAGGGGACAACATGCTGAGGGGGGATGGGACTTGTGTGACCGCTTCAATGGTATCCCGGGTGACCGCAAGATCCCCGTGATCAAAATTGACAACAAATTGGTCATGGTCCATTGTCTCAACGTCAATACCCAAATAAAATTGTTTCACTAAGTTCGGGCAATAGTAGGCATCAAGATTGGTATTATCATAAACTAAGTCATACCATTGCCTTTCCCTAATGCAATCTAAAAATACTGTACCATACCCTTGAACATCATTAAAGATACTGGAAAAATCTTTCTCAGGGAATATGGTAGGAGCCATGATTGAGATTGGAAATAACAGAGAAATTGAGCAGAGAAGTGCAAACCTCCCCCGGAAAACTTGGGGGGGGGGGAAAGAAACAACCCACGGTTGGTTTGGCAAAAACCATACAGTAACACAGCTAATGGGTAGAAGATCTTGAGAGTGCTCAGAGAGGCAACTGGGTGGGAGAGAGCTGGATGGCTGTCTCTCCTAGATAGCCGCGGACTCGCGGTTAAACAAGGCCGGGCGCGGCCTGGTGGTGGAGGCAGGGAGCAGCAGCTAGGGGTTAGAGGGCGTTAGCGTAGCACGGCCTGACTCAGGGAAGTCGCGAAAACGCGGCCCAGGAGGGCTGGGCACGGGTTTTTGAGGGAGGAAGAGGGGAGAATTTGGGGGAGGGGGTGATGATGGAAGGCTTTCTCCAGATCTAAAATTAAAATAGGAGTTAGGTTAGTGGAGAGGGGGAAAAGGAATATAAATAGGGGTGAAAAAGAGGGAAGTCCTATCCTACCCCTAGGAAAAATGGGTAATTACAAGTTTGTAAGAGAGTGGATAAATCATATAGACAATAATGAAGAACCCCTAAACTTGATTTTTTTTTTTTTTAGTTGTGGTGTGGATGGCTGTGGTCAGGTGTTGGATGGAACGAAAAGACTCTGCATAATTTCAGCCTGTGATGTAGGCTCAGTGTTTAAAAAGGGCTTCAGTCTTTGCCCGTTCACTTTAATTCCGTATTGGACTTAGGGTCTACAATAATCACAGCACCGTGTGGAAAAACGGTGCGCACGATAAACGGTCCAGACCAACGAGTCTTCATCTTTCCCGCGAAAATGCGAAGCCTAGAATTGTATAGCAGAATCTTGTCTCCCGGAGCAAAACTTTTTTGGGTTATGATCTGGTCATGAAAAAGTTTAGTCTTACTTTTGGTGATCCAAGCATTCTCATAGGCTTCATTTCGTATCTCCTCTAATTCTGAAATCTGCAGTCTCCTTAGCTCACCGGCCTTACTCAAATCAAAATTGAGCTGCTTAATGGCCCGAGGGCCTGGTGTTCTAACTCTACTGGCAGATGACAGACTTTCTCAAATACGAGTATATAAGGAGACATCCCCAGAACTGTCTTAAAAGCAGTGCGGTAAGCCCACAATGTATCATTGAGTTTGACCGACCAATCCTTTCAGTTTTGTCCGACAGTCTTTCCAGAATGAGCTTGATCTGTCGGTTGGTGTCTTCGACCTGCCCATTTGTCTGGGGATGATACTGTAATACCCCGTTCCTGGAATACGTACTTAGTTGCGTATTCAGATTTTCAGTCGTATTTTTTCGATTTGTTTCCTGTATTTATTCTGTATGATGAATTCTTTATATGATTGTTTTGTCTTGGATTTGGATTCGTGGATTCGGAGTCAACCTTAGTTTGAACCGAAGGCCCGATTCCAGAGTATTGCTCGGTTTGGACATTCTGATAATTAGATTTGACCGATTTCAGTTTTAAATATTATTTTCCAATATTTTAGATTTTATATGATTTTCTGGAATTTTCTTGGATTAAAAGGAATTTCTTCAAAACCGGTGTCGGCCAGTACCGCTGACCGATTCCAGGATTTTTATTTTACAAACGGCTTAGAATTTCATGATGGTTCTTTAGACTTTATTTCTTAGAATCCTATTTCTTACCTAAATTCTTTTTCTGAGGATTTTATAAATTTATGAAAATTCTTTCGGAGTCGGTAAATAACTGATTCCGGGATTTTTAATTAAAAATCTATACAGTATTTCTTCAAACGAATTTCACCATGAGTCTTCAAATATTTTTCTTGATTTTTGGTAAAATTTCCAGACCAATCCGAGATACTTGAATTTCGGGCATTTTTCCAAAATTTGCAAAATTACTTTTCCACTTCATTTCCACCTCATTTCCCACTCACCACTTCACCTAACCCCACTAACCCTCTCTCCTCCCCATGGCCGGCCAAGTGGCAATGGGAGGGACACCTCACCCCCACATTTTTGCAAGGAAACCCCTCACATCCCCTTTAATCCCACTCCCTTTACAAAAGATCCCTACATATAAATCCTATACATTTGCAAATCACCCTTTTCTCATTTCTTCACCAAGAGAAGAATTCTCCCAAACTCTCCTCCTTCCTCTTCAACAAACCCTAGCTCCAAGAGAACACTCAACCTCTTCACCTTCACCTCAAGGTCTCTAAGGACCAATTAGGGCTTCATCTTCAACCACCACCACAAGGTCAACAACACCAAAAGACTCCACCTTTCCTTTCATCATCAACCTCCATCACTTGGTGCCTTTTGGTGAGTAATTTTCATCACCAAGACTTGGTTATCTCTTAGCATGCTTAAGTTCACATATCATGTTCAATTATGCCATCAAAATCATATTTTTAGCCATCAAACACAAACCCTAGAAAACCTGTTCTGTATGCTGTTTCCAGTCGATTAGTCGACTTGACCTAGAACCTAGTCGACTAGAAACCCTTAGCTGAATCTTAACCTTTTCTGGAAACACAGTATTAGTCGACTTACCCATTTCCTAGTCGACTAGCTCCACTATTAGTCGACTACTATTCTACCCTAGTCGACTAACCTTGCTTGAAACCAGAAACCTTAACTCTCGGCCCTAGTCGACTTGACTATATTATTAGTCGACTATAGCTTATTAGTCGACTACCCATTCTTCCCTAGTCGACTAATTTATCCTGAGACAGAAACCCCAACTCTCTGTATCTCAGACTTAGTCGACTTAAGTATCTGTTAGTCGACTTGACCCTCCTATTAGTCGACTACCCCTTCTAATCTAGTCGACTGACTTTCCCTGAAACAGAAACCCAAACTCTCTGGAACCCAGTTCTAGTCGACTATACCAGACTGTTAGTCGACTAACTCCACTATTAGTCGACTACTCTTCCATCCTAGTCGACTAACCTTGCCTACCTGTCTTAGTTGATTTCTTTCTTGAATATGAACCTTACCCTTTAGACTTACATCACATATAGGTTCACTTGACTTGTCACTTGACAAACATCATCTACCCTACCTTCTTTCTCACTCCACATATTTATATCACAGGTTATGGCGCATCCCAGGCTTCCGTGAATTTCGGATATTTCGGTATATTGGTGACTCAGGCGAGTGTTCTCACTCGCTACCCTCTTACTTCTTATTTCATTGATTATGCGCATGTTCTCGCTTTAGCTTTCATGTATTTTATTTCATGTTCTATATCTTTTATTGCTTTATGCTATGCGTGGCCGACCCTTCGTGGTCGTTGGACTTGTTGGACTTTGGGTCCTTACTTTTATATTACCACTTGGCATTATTTTAGACCTGTTAGTTATGTGTTACCATTTGACATATGTATATCACCTGACATCTGGTGTGTTATCACCTGACTACTTGGCATGCTCTATGGCAAGACCCTATTGGTCTGACCTGACTTACCCAGACTATTATCAATCTCTTGACATAACTTGCCACCTGATTATTATCAATCTCTTATATGCTTGGTTGCTTGTTAATTATCATCATCCTGTCATGCTATCACTTTACACCCAGCATGATATACTTGACTTGTGATTATCATTCTTACGGGAACTTGACTTATTATCCTGTATCATGATCAGTGACTTGTTTTCCTGCTTTACATGCAGTGACCTGACTATGTTATACTTATGTACTCCTGATTCCTGATCATGTCTATTTCCTGTTTTTCCCGTAAAGTGATAATTAAACTATTGAATCTTAAAATGGATCAACTTGTATTGGGTCGGGGGAAACATGCGGATATCGATATGTGTTCGTGTTTACAGTGGCATTAGGTTGTGCACTATATATCCGGTCTTACCTGTGGTACTCCAGGGGACCGAGGGGAGTGCTTTCTCCCTTCCTGTTTACTGTCATGACAAGGGCATACATAAGTCCCTCCTGTTTAGCCTTGCGGCAGGTTCCGTCTTCAAGCAACGGAACAATACTGGGCCGTGGTCCCGGGTATGCACGGGACCCACTGTAAACATAGTTCGTTGATACCCCCGCTTGTTTCCAATAACAACCTCGACTTGCTTATATATGGATGTATGTGAGTTGGCCGTACACCGAGACACATACCTAGATATATGGGTAAGACGAGTAATAATAATAAAGTGTCATAATAACCGGCTCTTTAAGTTGTAAGTAGAGGTATGTGGAATGGGACGCATACCAAAGCCTGCAACTTAAACGGCTATGAATCTGTGATGTGCCTTACCGTATTTGCTTTTCCCGGACTTTATGTCGGATTTTCTGTTTTATGAGTATTGTGTTATAACTACCTGGTAGCTCGGATTGTTTTTATTCGGATTCCCTGTTTTATGATTATCCTGTCATATCTGTTCATATCTGCTCTCACCTATCTGACTCCTGAGTATTACCTTCTTGATATCATTTGTTATACGCATTATTGTGCTCACCCTGCTTCACCACTTGGTTTTGCTTCACCACTCGCCTGGGGAGTATCATTTGACTCCCCTGGATCCACATGTCCAGGTCATGGAGCTAGGAGCGTGTGATCAGAGTGGCGCAGCGGTAGCGTGGATCACCAGCCTACCTTTCAGAGCCATTTCCTTCCAGGCCCCCTGTGTGCCTCTCGAGTTTTCTCGTGAGTGCCCTATTTCTATTTACTCTTATACTTTCCTTGTATACCTGTATGTGAGCTCCCTTTTGTACCATTCACATATGTATATCTCTTGTACTCTCGCATTTGCGCATATCTGTGATGTATTATTATTGTAATATTCATCACCCTGGTGATAATTCTGTAATTGTATATATATGTGTTGGAATGTATAATGCACCATATGCTTTCGTACTCTGATTCTTGTCTGTACTGATGCTTAGCGTATATACGGGAAGGTACTTCGGACTTACGTATATACGTTGCAGTGACGACCCCGTATCGTCGGGATCGGGGCGTTACAGGTTGGTATCAGAGCTTAGGCTCTAAACCTCTTCAGTACGTCCAGAAGGCAAATCAATGGTAAAGAGATTTGCAACTGGAATACATGAGTCTTGGTTATACATTCCAACTGCAAGTGCAGAGTTATCTATTTCTTGACTATCTTTCCTTTGATTTCAAATCCCTCCTTGACTATCTTTTCCTTGGATTCCTGATCTCTCCTATCCTTTCCCCGTTTTGGTTTTATGTTTTGGTTTTATGAAGCCTTATACTATTTAAGGTATGACTAGACTAGAGAGGTAGTGGCTGGTTCAGAATGAAGCTATTATGTGATCTCTTCGGCCAATTCTATGAAGCTTGGTATTCTCCAGATCGATCTTGATCTGGCTATATTTCAGAAGACAGCAGTCGGTATTCGGGATTCTTAATTATCGGTCTTCTTATTATGCTCAGGATTTTCGGGGTTTCCTTATTACACAGCCACGACGTCATCGGTATTCATTTATTTCACAGCCACGACATCATCAGTATTATTCGGCATTATTCTAAAGATTTATTACACAGCCACGACAGCATCAGCCGAAAATGCAGAGTATGATTATTATTCAGTTGACTTGAGAGCCCTACCTATAGTGCTTCATATCTTAATTAGTATAATTCCAGCCTTTGTCCCTTTGTATTCAATTGCCCCTTAACGAAATTGCGAGGACGCAAATTTGTGTAAGGTGGGTGGATTGTAATACCCCGTTCCTGGATACGTACTTAGTTGCGTATTCAGATTTTCAGTCGTATTTTTTCGATTTGTTTCCTGTATTTATTCTGTATGATGAATTCTTTATATGATTGTTTTGTCTTGGATTTGGATTCGTGGATTCGGAGTCAACCTTAGTTTGAACCGAAGGCCCGATTCCAGAGTATTGCTCGGTTTGGACATTCTGATAATTAGATTTGACCGATTTCAGTTTTAAATATTATTTTCCAATATTTTAGATTTTATATGATTTTCTGGAATTTTCTTGGATTAAAAGGAATTTCTTCAAAACCGGTGTCGGCCAGTACCGCTGACCGATTCCAGGATTTTTATTTTACAAACGGCTTAGAATTTCATGATGGTTCTTTAGACTTTATTTCTTAGAATCCTATTTCTTACCTAAATTCTTTTTCTGAGGATTTTATAAATTTATGAAAATTCTTTCGGAGTCGGTAAATAACTGATTCCGGGATTTTTAATTAAAAATCTATACAGTATTTCTTCAAACGAATTTCACCATGAGTCTTCAAATTTTTTCTTGATTTTTGGTAAAATTCCAGACCAATCCGAGATACTTGAATTTCGGGCATTTTTCCAAAATTTGCAAAATTACTTTTCCACTTCATTTCCACCTCATTTCCCACTCACCACTTCACCTAACCCCACTAACCCTCTCTCCTCCCCATGGCCGGCCAAGTGGCAATGGGAGGGACACCTCACCCCCACATTTTTGCAAGGAAACCCCTCACATCCCCTTTAATCCCACTCCCTTTACAAAAGATCCCTACATATAAATTCCTATACATTTGCAAATCACCCTTTTCTCATTTCTTCACCAAGAGAAGAATTCTCCCAAACTCTCCTCCTTCCTCTTCAACAAACCCTAGCTCCAAGAGAACACTCAACCTCTTCACCTTCACCTCAAGGTCTCTAAGGACCCAATTAGGGCTTCATCTTCAACCACCACCACAAGGTCAACAACACCAAAAGACTCCACCTTTCCTTTCATCATCAACCTCCATCACTTGGTGCCTTTTGGTGAGTAATTTTCATCACCAAGACTTGGTTATCTCTTAGCATGCTTAAGTTCACATATCATGTTCAATTATGCCATCAAAATCATATTTTTAGCCATCAAAACAAACCCTAGAAAACCTGTTCTGTATGCTGTTTCCAGTCGATTAGTCGACTTGACCTAGAACCTAGTCGACTAGAAACCCTTAGCTGAATCTTAACCTTTTCTGGAAACACAGTATTAGTCGACTTACCCATTTTCCTAGTCGACTAGCTCCACTATTAGTCGACTACTATTCTACCCTAGTCGACTAACCTTGCTTGAAACCAGAAACCTTAACTCTCGGCCCTAGTCGACTTGACTATATTATTAGTCGACTATAGCTTATTAGTCGACTACCCATTCTTCCCTAGTCGACTAATTTATCCTGAGACAGAAACCCCAACTCTCTGTATCTCAGACTTAGTCGACTTAAGTATCTGTTAGTCGACTTGACCCTCCTATTAGTCGACTACCCCTTCTAATCTAGTCGACTGACTTTCCCTGAAACAGAAACCCAAACTCTCTGGAACCCAGTTCTAGTCGACTATACCAGACTGTTAGTCGACTAACTCCACTATTAGTCGACTACTCTTCCATCCTAGTCGACTAACCTTGCCTACCTGTCTTAGTTGATTTCTTTCTTGAATATGAACCTTACCCTTTAGACTTACATCACATATAGGTTCACTTGACTTGTCACTTGACAAACATCATCTACCCTACCTTCTTTCTCACTCCACATATTTATATCACAGGTTATGGCGCATCCCAGGCTTCCGTGAATTTCGGATATTTCGGTATATTGGTGACTCAGGCGAGTGTTCTCACTCGCTACCCTCTTACTTCTTATTTCATTGATTATGCGCATGTTCTCGCTTTAGCTTTCATGTATTTTATTTCATGTTCTATATCTTTTATTGCTTTATGCTATGCGTGGCCGACCCTTCGTGGTCGTTGGACTTGTTGGACTTTGGGTCCTTACTTTTATATTACCACTTGGCATTATTTTAGACCTGTTAGTTATGTGTTACCATTTGACATATATGTATATCACCTGACATCTGGTGTGTTATCACCTGACTACTTGGCATGCTCTATGGCAAGACCCTATTGGTCTGACCTGACTTACCCAGACTATTATCAATCTCTTGACATAACTTGCCACCTGATTATTATCAATCTCTTATATGCTTGGTTGCTTGTTAATTATCATCATCCTGTCATGCTATCACTTTACACCCAGCATGATATACTTGACTTGTGATTATCATTCTTACGGGAACTTGACTTATTATCCTGTATCATGATCAGTGACTTGTTTTCCTGCTTTACATGCAGTGACCTGACTATGTTATACTTATGTACTCCTGATTCCTGATCATGTCTATTTCCTGTTTTTCCCGTAAAGTGATAATTAAACTATTGAATCTTAAAATGGATCAACTTGTATTGGGTCGGGGGAAACATGCGGATATCGATATGTTTCGTGTTTACAGTGGCATTAGGTTGTGCACTATATATCCGGTCTTACCTGTGGTACTCCAGGGGACCGAGGGGAGTGCTTTCTCCCTTCCTGTTTACTGTCATGACAAGGGCATACATAAGTCCCTCCTGTTTAGCCTTGCGGCAGGTTCCGTCTTCAAGCAACGGAACAATACTGGGCCGTGGTCCCGGGTATGCACGGGACCCACTGTAAACATAGTTCGTTGATACCCCGCTTGTTTCCAATAACAACCTCGACTTGCTTATATATGGATGTATGTGAGTTGGCCGTACACCGAGACACATACCTAGATATATGGGTAAGACGAGTAATAATAATAAAGTGTCATAATAACCGGCTCTTTAAGTTGTAAGTAGAGGTATGTGGAATGGGACGCATACCAAAGCCTGCAACTTAAACGGCTATGAATCTGTGATGTGCCTTACCGTATTTGCTTTTCCCGGACTTTATGTCGGATTTTCTGTTTATGAGTATTGTGTTATAACTACCTGGTAGCTCGGATTGGTTTTATTCGGATTCCCTGTTTTATGATTATCCTGTCATATCTGTTCATATCTGCTCTCACCTATCTGACTCCTGAGTATTACCTTCTTGATATCATTTGTTATACGCATTATTGTGCTCACCCTGCTTCACCACTTGGTTTTGCTTCACCACTCGCCTGGGGAGTATCATTTGACTCCCCTGGATCCACATGTCCAGGTCATGGAGCTAGGAGCGTGTGATCAGAGTGGCGCAGCGGTAGCGTGGATCACCAGCCTACCTTTCAGAGCCATTTCCTTCCAGGCCCCCTGTGTGCCTCTCGAGTTTTCTCGTGAGTGCCCTATTTCTATTTACTCTTATACTTTTCCTTGTATACCTGTATGTGAGCTCCCTTTTGTACCATTCACATATGTATATCTCTTGTACTCTCGCATTTGCGCATATCTGTGATGTATTATTATTGTAATATTCATCACCTCTGGTGATAATTCTGTAATTGTATATATATGTGTTGGAATGTATAATGCACCATATGCTTTCGTACTCTGATTCTTGTCTGTACTGATGCTTAGCGTATATACGGGAAGGTACTTCGGACTTACGTATATACGTTGCAGTGACGACCCCGTATCGTCGGGATCGGGGCGTTACAGATACGGAGTAGACAACTTGTGATTGATGGAATATTTCCGCATTAGAGCTTCAAAAACTCTGTTGCAGAAATGTGATCCATTATCACTAATTATCGCTCTAGGGTGCCAAATCGGGAGAAGATGTTCTTTTTAAGAAATTTAACAACCACTTTGTTGTCATTTGTCTTTGTTGGCACAGCTTCTACCCATTTAGAGACAAAGTCTTATAGCAACCAAAATGAACTGGTTGCCGAAGGAATTAGGGAATGGTCCCATGAAATCAATACCCCAAACATCAAAAATTTTAACTTTCAGGATTGGGTTAAGGGCATCATGTCTCTTCTTGAAAATTTTTCAATTTTCTGACAATTTGTGCATGACTTGAAAAAATTGTATAAGTCTTTGAACAAAGTGGGCCAGTAGAGCACACTTTGTATAACCTTCTCTGCAGTCTTGCAGGGACCGAAGTGTCCTCCGCATGCAAGGTCATGGCAAAAGCTGAGCACACTCCTCTGTTCCTCCTCTTGGTATGCATCATCTAATTATTTGGTCGGGACAATACTTAACAAGATACGGATCTTCCCAGAAGAAGTACCGTACATGGGCAAAGAAGCGATATTGGTCTTGCTTTGTCCAGTCAGTTGGTAATTGTCCAGTGGCCAGGAAATTAACGATGTCTGCATACCAGGGTTCCTTAAGAATGGCCAGGATGTGCTCGTCTGGGAAATCCTCGTTTATTGGAGCTTGTATGATCGGTGCATTCAGAATTCGTGAGAGATGATCATCGACCACATTTTCTATACCTTGTTTATCCCGGATTTCTAAGTCAAGTTCTTAAAGCAAAAGGATCCACTGAATCAGTCGGGCTTTTGCTTCCTTCTTGGTCATGAGGTATTTCAGAGCCGAGTGATCCGTAAAAATCACTGTCTTCGAACTTAACAAGTAGGGCCGGAACTTCTCTAACGCAAAGACAACAGCCAAGAATTCCTTCTCAGTTATTGTATAATTCTGTTGGGCGCCATTCAAGGTCCAACTCGAATAGTAAATCACGTGATGTCTATTATCGATGCGCTGTCCTAGATAGCGCCAATAGCAAAATCAGATGCATCACAAATGATTTCAAATGGCTGGGCCAAATTAGGAGTAGAAAGAATAGGCGTAGAAATAAGTTCTTGCTTAAGCTTCCCCCATGACTTGAAACATTCATCGTTGAAATCAAAGGGCACGTCCTTAGCGAGCATGTTGATTAAGGGCCTCGCGATTTTGCTAAAGTCCTTAATGAACCGTCGGTAGAAACCAGCATGCAAAAAGGATCTAATATCCTTGATGCTTTCGGGTGGTGGAAGCTTAGCAATCACTTCTACTTTAGCCTTATCCACTTCTATGCCTCTTCTCGAAATCTCATGCCCAAGAAATCCCTGTCTCACCATGAAGTGACATTTTTCCCAGTTTAGAGTTAGGTTCTTCTCCTTGCATCTTTGTAGCACTAACTCTAGGTGATGAAGATACTGATCAAATGATTCTCCATAGACGGAGAAGTCATCCATGAAAATCTCAAGAAAATGCTCTACCATGTCGGAGAAAAGACTAAGCATGCACCATTGGAATATTGCCGGAGCATTGCACAATCCAAAAGGCATGCGTCGATAAGTAAAGGTTCTGAACTGAACGTGAAACGTGGTCTTTCCTGGTCTTCGCAGCAATGGGGATTTGGTTGTATCCCGAATACCCATCTATAAAGCAGTAATACTCATGTCCAGCCAAACTCTTAAGCATTTGGTCGATGAAGGGTAGCGGGAAGTGGTCTTTACGGTAGCTGCATTCAACTTCCTGTAGTCGATACAAACACGAATCTTGGTAGGCAGTCTTGTTTGTACCAACTCTTTTTCCTCATTTTCCACCACCGTAAAGCCAGCCTTCTCTGGGACCACATGAACAGAGCTAACCCATTGGCTATCAGAAATGGGATAAATGATCCCATTATCTAATAGTTTAGAATTTCAGCCTTAACTACCTCTTACATGAGAGGGTTAAGCCTGCGTTGTGGGTCCTTCCTAGGGTTGCTTCATCGACTAAATGGATTCTATGTTGCACTATGGCTGGACTTATTCCCTTAATGTCCTTCATCGTCCATCAATGGCTTCCCTATGTCTTTTCAGAATAGACATTAAGCTGTCCTCTTGTTGCTCAATCAGGTGGAATGCTATGATGACTGGCAAGGTGTCCTTTCTGCTCAGGTAGGCGTACTTGAGGTGTTCATGCAAGGCTTTTAGCTCTAGGGAAGGTGTTGCTTCATTGGAGGCAATCTCTGGGTTTTCAATCCTATGATGAGTTACACTTGGCTTGATGCCCAATCCACTGCTGAATCTATGATCTGGTCTAGATTAAATCCTCAGCCTCCAGATCAAACTCTGCCTCAGTTTCAGTCTCCATGCTTTCCTCATGCTCACTGGTCAGCTTTTCAATAGAATTGACCTCCAATGTCTGATCATTGACATCCCTAGGTTGTTTTCCAAGATTGAAGACATTTACTTCCTTCGTCCTGTCTCCAAAGGTCAATCGCATAGACCCGTTCCTATAATTGATTATTGATTGGAGTCATTCATGCATCATTTTCCACTACCATATTATGCTTATATGAAGAAAAAAATTAGATTTTTATAGCTTTTTTCTCTCCTTTTTCAGGTCCAACATTATGAAAATCACCTAGAGGGGGTGAATAGGTGATGATGCTAATCTAGTGAACTTAATGCGGAATTTGAAAACTAATTGCAATTAACAAGAGATGCACACTCAAACAAGCCAAGCAAATAATTATGAATGAACAATATGAATTTATGCAAGGCACAATATAGAGAGAGAGTAAGAGCCAAGGGATCAAGCGCAAACAACAAGATATGTTTCGAGATTCGAGCACCCAGCTCTATATCCCCGCCTTCACACAGAAGGATTTCAACTCCACTAGCTTGTCCACAAAGGACTCCCACAAAGGAAACCTCCACCGAGGATTTGGGGCAATAACAATTACAAGGAGTACCCAACTCCTCTCTTTACAAACACAACCTCCTCCTTGAGGCACAACACCAAGCCAACAAACAATCACCTCATAACTTGAGGGATTAGCACAAAGCTACACAAGGATCACCTCACCACTTGAGGGATACAATCCAAATACACAACCTCCTCAACACAATGAGGGAAAGGCACAAAGCCAAGCAAAGATTGGTTTACAACTTGGTGATCAAAAGACCACAAACAATCTCTTTTCCCACACAAAGATCCTATAGAATAAGATTGTAGATGTAGCTCAAGTGTGGAGAAAACCAAAGGAATGGAAATCAAAAACTCAAAGAAAATCCTTGGGAAAAACTAGAAACCAGATAAAGAAGTTAAATCAAACACTTTTCCCAAAAACCCTTTTCTTTGATTTTCTAAATCCTAGCAAAACATCAAAAAGATTGTTCAATTTAAAGCCCAAAAACTTATTTTGATTGCTATGAAAACACTAGAGAGTCAGGAAAAATTAGCACAAAAAATCTTAGAGAAAACCTCTTTCCAATGGGGTATTTATAGCCCCTAAAAAATTATAGCCGTTGGCAGCAGAAACTGCCAAAAATGAACTACCGGTCGACCGGCCAACGGTCATATTTGACCGCTGGCAGCTACAGGTCGACCGGCCGGTCGACCGTCCCCAGAACCAGAGAGCAACGGCTCTCTGTCCGGTCGACCGCTCGGTCGACCGGGAGAAACCCGAGAGCAACCTGCTCTCAATCGCTCGACCGCGCGTCGACCGGCTTATGGGTAAACCGTATCCGTGCATGTCAGTCGACCGCTACGGTCGACTGGCTACTTGGTCCGGTCGACCGTCCGGTCGACCGTCCTAGCCTGGCAGCAGCAGTTCTGGTCAGAAAACATATAATTTTTAATCCTAAAAATTCCCATAAAATCTCTAAAATTACACAAAAATAGTCTTATCATTTATTGTGAAATATAAACTTGTGATAAAAATTTCATCACAAATAACAAACATTTTGAAACATTTTTGTGTCTTATCATTTTTACCAAAAATCAAAAACTGTATTTTATAAAACATGAATTTTTGAATTGAAAATACATTTTGTCCAAAACTCATCCAGATACAAAAACATTGTATTAAACAACATTTAGGCATGATGTATATGGATATAATCCTATATACATGAAACATATATATATCCATGTTTTTTGACTTTATTCCAAATATGTTTTGTTAAAAATACCAAAACATAAAACACATGAATAAGTAAGTCAAAACTAAGTTTGTCTAGGAAGTTAAGCATGCATGTATATAGAACAAATCTAATATACATTAAACCATGTAAACTTGTTTTGATCTATCTATTCATGAAACCAAGATTGGTTAAACCAAAAACGAAAAAAATCGAAAACCAATATTCAAAACATGAAACGTATGTGTTGTGAACTTGAGCATATCATACTATTCTAATCTTTACAATTTGGATCTAAACACAAAACTAAACTAGGGTACCGAAGTCTTCTTGTAGAGCGCCGTCTCCGAGCCGACTCGATCCAAAACTTCGTGATCCACCGAGCTTGACTCCAATGAGTGCTATATATGATCTTGTCGCTCGGGCTCTTGAATCACTATGTGAAAGCTTCAAACCATCTTTGATGAAGCTAATCACCTACTAACATCTTGATTAATGATCTGAAACTAAAATCACAAGATATTAGTAGACATAACTACATGAGTTAATCATCATCAAAACTAGAGTGGAAGGCCTCTGGGCCAACACATTAATGGAGATGAAGGCCCATCAACAATGATTTTCTAAGGGAATTAAGCGATTAATTTAGAAGCCCAAAGAAGAAGCCCATATCTGGATTCATCCACGAATATTCCCCACATTCTAGAAGGTCCAGCAAGGTACATGAAGGATAACAGAATGTTAGAAGAAATCGCTGGCACAACGGCCAAGATTCTGCCACGGAAACGCGGCTTTGGCGCGGATCCGCGACAATCATCTGGCTGTTGATCCCGCGTTTAATCCCACGGCTGTGATTGGAAGGCCTCATCTCTTGGAGCCTATAAATAGACCCCAGGGCCTCCGTAATCAGGGAGGAGAGAAGAGCATTGTATTTTTGGCGAAATTGTTAGGATTTTCTCTAGGTTTTTCCTTTAGAGTCCATTGTAATTTTCTTTCTTTTTCTAGAATCCAGCAAAAAGAGTGAGAGAGTGAGAAATCTTGTAATTAGAGTAGGTGACAACTCAATGCAAGAATTGATCCTTCTTTCTTCCCATGTTTTCTTATTCTAGTGCATTGTTTTCTTCAAGCTTTTACTACTTTTGCATTACCTTCTACAATGGATTGTTGTTTGATTTTTACTTCAATGTCTAGATAACTTCCTAACATGACTAACTAACCTCTAACTTTACTAACTACTAACTCTTGGGTGATTGCTAACTCATGTGAATCATTGGATGCTTTATTGTAGTCATGCAAATTTCAAGTCTCTCCTATCCATAATGAAGAAGAGTTACTTTTAATTGTTAGCAAATGCTTGTTCCGCTTCCATATGATTCATGTGAGCCTCATTTAGAGTCTTGTTTTTAGAACAAGTGCCTTGATGGAACATGAAGATGGAGTACTTAACTAAGCTATTGATTAGTAGTACAATTTTCTTACTTCATGCTAGCTTAAGTATAGCTTTGATGGACTAATGAATCTTGTATTTTCTTTCTTAGCATATCCTTGAGTAACTATCATTGATTCCATCACTAATAATCTATCTCGGGAGCCAATGAATCAATTTGGCAATGAGTCAAGCCGAGAAGATAACTTATCCTCTACATGGACAATATTTTGACCAAACAAGTAAGACAAATCTTTGCCGATGAATCAATATGAGGCATGCATCACCCTATGAGATTAGTAAGTTAGTAAATTAGAGTGTTAGTTAGTCATGTTTCTCTTCCTATAGTACTTCAAAGTTTCTTTTCTTAACACGTTCTCTTTTCAAAATACAACCATTTTCATTTCGTCGTTCTTTCCATTCTTTTCCTTTTCTTCAAAACCCCAAAGAATTTCTCATTCACTTTCTCCATCATTTTGTTTTTCTTAAAACAAAGAAGAATCTTCATTTTCTTCTTAAAACAATCTTAATATCAAAACCGTGAATGCTTCTATCGCTAACTCTCCCTGTGGAATCGATCCGAATAGCTTATGCTACGACGGTGATTCAGAAGGAGTATAGTAAACCCACAAATACATTTGGAGCTTTTGAACATCAACACACGGACGTCAAAGGTTTACTCTAAACCCTTTCCCTGAATACTAGTAAAACTCCCAGTTCCGAACAAAATTTTTGGCGCCGTTGCCGGGGAGAGTAACGGTTTTTATTTGAGTTTTTAGAACTAAAACGAATTTTTCTTCTCTGTTGCAGGTTACAGGTTAGGGAAATAGGAAACAAAGAATTGCAGTAACATATAAGTGGTCTTGGGCCTCTGCTCTAGAAAGCAGAGACCAAGTGCCCTCTGAATTGCCGTGTTTTCTCAGCTTTTGCCGCGGAACCGCGACAAAGAGGAGTTCACTACTAACAGGTTTTGTGCAGGGCTGCTTACTTAACAAAAACATAGCTTGCTGCAAATTTTATTTCTTGTATGCTATCACCAGGAGCCTGCTAATAACTCACCGTAAAACATTTGTTGAAAATTTAAAAAAAAAATTTGATTAGACGTTTGCATTTTAGGCACGTGTCTTTTCAATTCATTTACTTTACTGTTGAAGAGTGTTGGAGGAAGGTACGTTCGCATTGCATTTAGAATAAGACTTACCTCTTGGTTGATTTACATCGCTTTGAGTGAATCTTGTTTGCATATATTATACACTTGCACAAATTGATCTTAAGGGCACCACCAAATAACAAGATAAGGTGGAGATTTCATTACCCTTTCCTTGGCCTAAAAATCATAAATCCAAGCACTCACAACCCAAGCTCTTTAATAAAAATTATAGACGTTGGCCCCTAGGGACATCCGGACTCATTAATAGATCAGCTGAAGTTGGAAATTATTTTTGATTCATACTCCAGTCAAATCAGTGTCTAAAGGTTGGGATTAAGAGGTTAAGCCTTGAAGATACCGTGGTTTTGCATAATTAAGGCCCGTTTTGCTTACGCACGGATACCTCCCACCGTATTTTGCCCCTACCTGGCTGATTAGCTATGGTCTGACCTCGAACAATAACCTTCTTTAGTTCATCGATCAGTTAGGAGTCATTTAGGTCCAGGTATCCTAGATAGCTTGTGATTGTTTTTTCTTTACTTGTTTGTTATTTTCCTTTTTCTTCGCTTGCTTGATCGGTGAACGTTGTCTGTGATTGTGCATGCAAGAGTGGTACAGGGATCCAATTTCTGCAAGACTTGTTAGATTTCTAGACTTGCACAAACACCACCCCTGACACAATCCCAATTATGGCCAACAATACTTCTCTCCAAGACAAGTTCTACCCTATTCGCACTTCACTTCCTTCATGCATTCTTTTACCTGAGACAAATAGAAATAACTTTGAGCTTAAACCACAATTCATAAAT